>JAGFPH010004577.1:22690-48065 GCA_018207615.1 Philaenus spumarius | reverse complement strand
GTGTTCACTAAAAAAGGGTTTTTAAAAATTGGAAATTTTAGGGGGGTTTGGGGGGTAAAAATTATTAAATCACGATTTATCCAAAATTACCGAACAGATTGGAATGAAATTTAGTATGTAGCTTCCTCTAGGGCCATAGGCGCTCGATAGGATAGGGTTTAAAAACATTCGAAATTTTAGGGGTTTTTGGGTGGATCAAAGTGATTAAATCACGATTTTTTCAAAACTACAGAACGGATTGGAATGAAATTTGGTATGTAGCTTCCTCTAGAGCCATAAGTGTTTACTAAAAAAAGGTTTTATAAAATTGGAAATTTTAGGGGATTTGGGGGGGATCAAATTTATTAAAAAACGATTTCTTCAAAACAACCGAACGGATTTAAATGAAATTTGGTATGTAGCTTCCTCTAGGGCCATAGGTGCTCAATAAGAAAGGGTTTGAAAAAATTCGAAATTTTAGGCGGGATTTGGGTTGATTAAAGTTACTAAAATCATAATTTTAGATCTTTTATTATTATGAAAATAGTGCTTTTATTATTTAAGATCTATATATATGTATATATAAAAAAAAAATACCACTCACTGACTGAACACTTAAAAAGAATACAATTACGTTAACAAGACTGAAAATACCAACCACCACGGGCAACGCCGTACGGGTCAGCCAGTATATATATATATATGTATATATGTGTTCGCACTCTAGCGGCCGCATATTAAGTTCGATTTGGTTCAAACTTGGAACACATGTTGGTTGTCTACTTCGCTCGCACGAGTTCGTTAGCCAAAAAAATACAACAACCGGAAGCACCTTTTTTGACTGGAAGTAACTATTTTTTGAGATTTTTCCTACGAGAATAAATGTTTTTTTAGAGTTTTTTCTACAAAAATAAATGTAGGATGTTATTCTACACATTTTGTTTTTTACGCGACCTTATAGCTAGCTTGGTTCCCCAAATCGATCAAAACGTAAAATGCCATAAAAGTACCCGTTTAGTCAAAGCCATTTGGTGGATTTTACCGTGGGGTTGCCGTGCGAAGCACGCAATGCATTTTGTATTCAAGATACTCCCAATACGGGGGTTAGCGTGTGAAGCTCTTAATTCACTATGTATTGAAAATAGTCTCAATATGCGGAATGGCGTGCGAAGCACGTAGTGCTTTGTGTATTGAAAATACTGCCAATATACGGAATGGCATGCGAAGCACGCAATGCTTTGTGTATTGAAGATACTCCTAATATGCGGAATGGCGTGCGAAGCATTTTGCAGCTATTCAGAACCGTCGTGAATATAGTCCTATTTAAAAAAATTGTTGGTTGAAACCCTAAAACATAGGCCAATAAACTTAATTTTAGAAATTTACTCAACTCACGTCAACGGTTCAGCTGCGTGGTCGAATTATTTGACCTGAAATAACAATTGTTTCAGATTTTTCGTACTAAAATTATCGAACTATTTATGTTTTAATTAAATGTTTCGTTGTAGGGCTACAAGTTTTAACCCTCGAAGTGCTATCGACTCTATAAGAGCCGATTCGTAAAATCGATATATCGAATATTTATCTGACTAACTTGCACTTCGTCTTCAGATAGAACAAACGTAAATTGAATTCTCTATCCAGTAGTCAGTGCGAGATTGTCTTGGAACAGATTGGAAACAATAACAGACGACAATATTGTCAGCTGTAGTCTGTGGTTTGATAACTTGTATGTAAACAACGCAGTTGTTTGTTTTGTTATAACGCGAGTTTTGTTAGTGTTTCATTTATATTATAGTGTTGATTATATGTTTAGTGAATAGTTTATTTTAGTTAGATTATAGAGAGTTCATTTATTTTATGTTATTATATACGTTATTCTGAAAATGAGTCAACTAAGCCTAAGTGCGATTAGGGAAGCTCTAGATATTATGTGCGTTATGTGACATGTTTCGATATTTTTACTTGTAAGTGTTTTTTTACTAGTCAAAATGCCTATTGTTGTATATATTTTTGTTCATAATAAAATTTTTAATATTTTGTTTATCTTGAAATTTTAATTCAGTAAATTCAGTGAATGTAAGCAGCCTCTAAAGTTCGACATTTTAGTGAAATATGTTTTTTCATTGTGATTTATCATCCATTAACCTTTTACTGGATAATGGTAAGTAAATAAAGCTATTGCTATATTATTCTCTGATCTTTTCGGAACACATTGATATATAATAAGTCAAATAAAAATCCAAATTTGTATTTATTACGAATTTTTCAAAATATGTTTGCGCGATGCCCTAAAAAAGCTTAACACTAAAGAAAGATCTCCTCAGCACTTGGAGGGTAGTTAGGTAGATAAATTTCTAATAGAAAATAAGTTTTTAAAATTTTTTACTAGAAATTTAATTTCGTTATTATGGAGATTTGCCAAAAAAGAACCTACTGTTATTAGGCCTACATTAAAATGAGCTAATGTTGTTAGACGAAAGTATAGGCCTACTTCAAGCTATAAATGAAAATGGCCTGAGGTTAGCTACTATGAATCTATTATGTAGGTTAGTTTCTCTGGTAATGTATTTAATATGTTACAGACAGTTGGGAGTTGCGTTATTATATTCAGTGGAGTGGAGGCACATAGTTTCAGAATATACAGCTCTTTATTTATTTTATAACTACCGAACATGCATCGGGTCATTTGAGGAACATCATTTTTGGGGTAAGCTATATCAAGTCCTTGCTGCCCACCTGGACACCGGGAAGTTTTATCTGCCAGTACACCCCCTGCTTGGCGCCCCCCCCCCCCCTACGCACAACTCTAGGCTCTAAGAAACTTAATTTAATATGAATTAATGAAAAATAATGCGGAAGTAGTTTCAGTTTTCATAAAACGTATAACGAGGATGTGTAAACGTTTGATTGTGGAATTTTTCAAAATTGCCGGCGGCCTTCGCAAACAACAAATTAGCCCTACTAACATAAATGGTGACAACTAGCATTTACTGTTGGGAGATGGGGAGCTATATACAGTTAAAATACAGCACCAGTACCCCAACCCGCGTGTGGAAGAAAAAGAAAGACTGGCGTGCGAAACACTCATGGCATCCCCTAGAGCATTTATTATTTACTTAAATTTAACTCTTACCTTATTAGGCCCGTCAACAATTCTTGTTTCACTTTATAGATAACGGCTGGTTTCGACTAAAACGTCATCATCAGTTATATTAAAATCGGTATTTCGATCAGTAAATAATATTATTATACCCAAAAAAAACCTGAACTTGCTACTCTTGATTTCAGTTGAAATTACAATTTGTTCAACTTTTGTAGACGAATTATATATTTTTTAAACGTGTATTAGAATAGTATTTGTTGACTAAGAGAAAAGCCGATAAACTTTTATTATAATTGAAGATTAAGTTTTAGTCGACACAGGTCGATGTATACAAAAATGAAAGTTTTAAAAGCACTGTTGAAGGACCAAATAAGGTAATAATTAAATTGATATTACACAATCCTGGTGCCCAATAACACTAAACATTGCTTAATTAAAACAAAAATTAAACTCTAAGATATCTACTTGACTTTTCTCTTTATATAGCTGCCCATCCTTTTGTTTGGATCTGATTTAAATCGACTTTTTTTTAATTAAAACAAGCTTTTTCCCGTCTAAGTATTAAATCTCGATTTACACAAAGAACGAAAGAACAATACAATTTCTCAGTACATTTAATATTGTTCAGAGCGGAAACTTTCCATTTATCAAAGGGGTATTGATACACAATTATTTAATTTATTTTTAGAAAGACGACATTTTAATCTCACTCTTTGTACGATCGTATCAAGTAAGATGTACTATCACTTAGCAATGTAATACAGCGAATTTTGAGTAGGCTGATTAAGTTCAGATGGACCGTTGGATTATGTCATTGTTTCTACATATATTTTAAATTTTGTATTCATACTAAACAATTATTTGTATAGTTAAAAACATAAATTATTATGTACAAAATATGCTTTTTCCTGACTGACTGACATAAAAGTAACGAAGCACAAAAATTACTGAAGATAAACATACGAAATGTTGAAGGTTTATAGACCTATAAGGCCTTAGACGTTTACAAAAAGTTTGCACACTTTGAATTTGTGACAGTTAATTATCAGTGCTGGCGTTTCCTCACTCCAACACATTAAGGTACGTTGTGATCGCGGGCGTCTGCTTTGCATTGTTTAAATGGTATCATTGTCGTTGGAGCGATTATCTCTAGAGTCTCTAGCGTCTATAGCGAGCGTCTGACCCTAGAGCAGATATAATCGCAGTCGCAGAGCGATTATTACGTAGTGAACAATCTTTGTTACTTTGTGAAAAGATATGTCATCCCAAACTTCACTTTTCTACCGAAGAAGATGATAAATTAATTGAAGCTGTAGCAGGACATCCTCCTATGTATGATTTGAAGCACATTCTATATAAGGACCAGCGTGCAAAAGATAATATGTGGGTAGCCACTGCTGAACAAGTAGGAAGACCATATAATATTTGAGATTTTTACTATTGTTTTTTTACATAAAATATTACACTATTAATGTCTTGCATACTGTTGCATAAATTAAACTAGCAATTTGAAGTACGGTATGTTTTAAAATATCGATAGGTAGAAGGACTCTTAGCCCTATAACTGTCAATGCAAACTTTTTGCAATGCCAAGCCATTTTGGTGCATTTTGCAAGCATAAAAATATATATCAATTTCAAATTTCTTTTTTTTTCTAAACACCCGTTTTTATGTTTCTACTACAAGACTGCTAACAAAACTAGACCTATTTTAAATAGTAATTTAAGTATATATGCTTTACCCCAAAATTTAATATTATTATAACAAATTGTGGAGAATAAATCGTAGAATTGAACTGTACACTTGAAAATGCTTATTTTATAAACTTAGTTTACTTTGTTTTACTAAATATAAGATCAAACAAACAAAACTCTCATTTAACATCTCACAAATTTCTTCGTCCTAAATGTCTTCTAACAAAATAATAAAAGTAATTTTAACAACATTAGTTTTCTTTTAGTATGACTTATAACAAATTTCAGTTTAACAGTCCGTACTCGGCAAATGTGAACGGGCAACTGGTAGAATAGTTGCTTCAATAACAACAGTCCGACAGCGATCATCGCTCCGCGATTATCTTACAGCGATAATAGCAGAGCGATGATCGCATCAGTCGCTTCAATCACAACGTACCTTTAGTGTCATGTCAGTTAAATATCAGTAGGCCTACATTTGTAAATTAACGGAAGTTGAAAATTGTATAATTATATAAAAATAAAAGTAGTTTAGACCAATAGGTCAAGCTAGTTTGATGGTTTAAAATATAGTTTTATTTTTCAAGCCTAACTTACTTCTGAGGATTTCAAGAATGAAGTAAATAAAGATTAATTGTTGTACCAAATATATAAATTTTCAAAGATTTTTAACCTGGAAGCCGATCATACAGATAGTTAAATATTAGATAGTTGCTCACTTCCAGATGCCATATTAGATATAATTTTTCATGCGTTTCCTGTTTCGCTTCAGATTTCATTTTTAAATTAAATATCCATATATTTGTAACTAGATAAATCGTATAAAATTAGATATTTCTTGACTCAGTTTAATTTAATCAGTTGCTCGCCATTCATTGTAAATAAACAAAAATCACGTCTGTGAAATTCTAAAAAATATAGTTGCGAAATACACTCCTGGACAAAACAACCATGTTTGTCTTAAATTGATTAGTTTAAAAGTAAATAAAATCCCTTTTAATTTATTTGTCCCTTATCTTAGATTAAGAAAGAAACAAAAATTTAAGACTTTTAGAGAGTATCATACTTTATTTTGGTAAAAAAAGGTAAAAAAAGCCGATAAACTTCTAGTTTTTAATTCAAAGAAAAATTTATACATTAAATTTATTTGGTTTATTACCAATTTCCTAGTATCTGGTATTTCCTCCTCTTGCTCGGATTACTTCTTGCAGCCCTCTCCTCATAATAATGATGAGGTGTTGAATCACATCTTGCGGAGTTGCCTCCCACTCCTCTATCACTACGGCTATAAGGGCTGCGAGAGTAATAGCAGGGTTGTTTCTTCTCCTGATGCATTTTTTACACTGTCCCACAAGTGTTCAATATGGTTGAGGTCTGGACTCTTGGGTGTCCAATCGATTGAACTTATACCAACCTCCATAAGGTAACCACGTACAGCGGCTGCGATATGTGGTCGAGCATTATCATGCATCAGTTTGAAATTTGGTCCCACAAACGGAGCAAACGGAACAACACGATCTTGCAGTATATCTTCCACATACCTTTATGCTGTCAGAGCCGGTCTACAAAGTACCACGGGTTCTGTACGAGCATCGTACTGTATACCACCCCAGAACATTACCGAGCCTCCACCAAAAGGCACCATGGGTGAGAAGCAGGCTTGTGCAAATCTTTCGTGACACCTTCTCCATACACGTTCACGCCCATCTGGTGAAGCTAGACTTACTCCAGTCTCATCTGAGAAGAGGACATTCTTCCAATCATCCACAGTCCAATGGATATGATTCCGGGCAAATCTACGTTGACTTAGAGTGAGAAAATTTGGAACTTGCTGGGATATGCAGGGCATGGCAGGTCTGTGCTGTGCTGGTCAAGTGCGCGCTACCTCTTCATACACCGTCCAGCAGATAGAAGGCGTTAGGTTCCCTTCGTCGACTTTCGGCAAAGTTCGGCTCAGTAGACGACAGTCAGTGGGGAGATGGGCTTGCAGACCAGCATATAAACTGCTGGTGCTGGTTAGAGCTTGACAAGTGGGTGGTGGTCTGCTGGTTTGCTGATTGATGCAGTTGGTGCAGGATTGTGCTGTGTATGATCAGTGAGCGTGATGCTTAAGACAGCTGATCCGGATCAAAGCTTATCAACACAATTTCAAGTTAGGCCTATACTGAACCAACACAAGTTTCTTGAATGCATTTACATACATTACCATAGCAATCAACTTAGCAAATTAAGAATTACTTAATTATGCCTCATAACCAACAGCTTATTTAGGTTAGGTTAATATAATAATATAAAATAAATAACATGTATGTATGGATTAGTATATTTATTATTCCAGCATAGCGGGAACGCATGGACCAATCTTGGTTAGTAAACATATTACTTATAATACTATTTAAAACATAAAACATTTTAGCGTTAAAACTAGCGATGCACATTATTTTCTATAACTGGTATTTTTTACCAGCATCAACAAGTAACCGTTACAAATAGTTATCGTTTATTTCCAGTAACAGTTACTGGACTTAGGAGTTACTATTAACAACTTTGTAAGCAGTAACGAATATTGTTATCATAGTTCTTTTTTCTACCGGTACCGGTAACGGTTTGAGTTAACAAAAGATGTACAATGCAGAACATATAAACATCTCCACAACGGCCCAACCTTCTGTCTCCCTCGCACCACCTTTGACCTAGTTCTTTTACGGCAATCGATTCTTTTATAACCGTTTTGGTCTTAAAAGTATTCTTTATTTTCTTATACCAGTTATAGGTGTCAGATATTTCGGTATTATTTCGTCAGTTCTTAAATTCTTTCGCCGTTATACCATACCGATTCGAGTTGTGTATTTCCGTTTTAGTTTTTTACTTGCTCACTATACTATAGCATAGAGAAAGTATAGTGATCGCAAAAAAATCGATGTTGAAATTTTTGTGGAAATGTCCGTTTTGGGACCCTCTGAGTACAAAAAAAGTGGTTTTTACAAAATGTCTGTCAGTATGTCTGTCTGTATACAAAGCTAGAGAGAAAACTACTCGATCGATTTCGAACAAATTTGCACCAAACATGTTAATTAGGTCTGTAGAGATGCACGAAAAACTTTCTGAACATTTTTGTAAAACATCCCCCTTTTTGGCCAAAACACCCCCAAGAAATCAGTTATTATTTTTTTAAAATAAAAAACACCTCTAACGGTTTTGATAGAATTTGACTTATTTGTTTTTTGGCCAAAAATGGGGTTGTTTTACAAAATGTTTCAACACCTTTTTTCTTTCATCTATACCAGGCTTAATTGACATGTTTGGTGCAAATTTGTTCCAAATCAATCGAATAGTTTTCTCTCTAGATAATAATAATATTTATTTGCTACTCTCCTACTTTAGTATATCCCTTCTCCTACTGCACATATAGATCTGCATCGTTGTCCTCGCTAAACTTATTTAGTTCCTACTCATAGCCCTTTTCAAAATCATAAACCTTGAACAAAATTGAACACAATTGTTCTCTCCTCTCCAGGGCTGCATTATTTAGGAAACGTATACCATTGCTTCATAACTTGATCTAGTTGCTGAATTCGCTAATTAGTAACTGTATACTACGGCAGTGTAATGTAACACAGATTGCTTTAATTAGTGTCATGAATAAGTCTAATTACATTGATAGTCTTCCATGGCGGTTCGTACCTTTAATTCATTAACCTAAATAACCACTTCCTACTTAGAAACTACCCGACACACTTATGGTAAAACCACTCGTCACTCAGATTTCTTGGAAACGTTAGTGTTAGACTATATTTAGGTTAGCGTAGGTTAACCTATTTACATATGGTTTATTTCTTATTTTATCTCAGAAGCATATTGTCCAGGTGAGCTGTTTAACACGTTCACTGCTAAGGTCGCACATGTCAGCTTGACACTGAATACTATGAGAAGCGGCCGATACACAGTGCATTGCGTGTTTCGCACGCCAACCCCCGTATTGGGAGTATTTCCAATACACAATACATTGCGTGCTTCGCACGCCAACCCGCGTATTGGGAGTATTTTCAATACACAATGCATTGCGTGCTTCGCACGCCAACCCCCGTATTGGGAGTATATTCAATACACAATGCATTGCGTGCTTCGCACGCCAACCCCCGTATTGGGAGTATTTTCAATACACAATGCATTGCGTGCTTCGCACGCCAACCCCCGTATTGGGAGTATTTTCAATACACAATGCATTGCGTGCTTCGCACGCCAACCCCCGTATTAGGAGTATTTTCAATACACAATGCATTGCGTGCTTCGCACGCCAACCCCCGTATTGGGAGTATTTTCAATACACAATACATTGCGTGCTTCGCACGCCAACCCCCGTATTGGGAGTATTTTCAATACACAATGCATTGCGTGCTTCGCACGCCAACCCCCGTATTGGGAGTATTTTCAATACGCAATGCATTGTGTTCTTCGCACACCAACATCCATATTGGGAGAATTTTCAATACACATAGCATTGCGTGCTTCTCACGCCAATTTCAAGCCTATGTGTTATGGACGCACATGTTCGTCCGCTTTAAAATATTAGTGATTATTACGTAGAAAGGTCCAAAAATAAAAAATAAAGTAATTTCTACTCATTTAGGCTATAAATATAAAAAATAAAAGATCTGCTCCTAGCATAGGAAATACGAAATTTGCGTAGCAGTAAACGTGCTAGTATATATTTAAAAAAATTTAATTATTAGTCTTTTGTATTAGGCAACACCATGATAGAATTCTCTTTTAGAATTACCAATAGCTGTCTCATAAGTGTCTCAACATTGATTTTAATAGCAGCTTTTAAATAGGAAACTTCACCATAGTAAATTGATGTTGGCAACAAATTAATTTTCAAATTTTACAATTTTTTATATTAATATTTTGATTGTAATTTTAAAACTTTTGATTGTATAAACTTGTTTGATAGACCTAACAGTTTTTGAGTAAAGCCCCAGTTTCGCTTAAAACAGTTTTAGACGTAAGGCAAATGCAGTGTATTTTAAGATTAATTCAAGAGGATTGCAATAATTACCATACCCGCTGTTTACATTATCAGTTTTAATTTTCTTACTATTGTAATGCCAGAAATGGTTATCAACAGCTATATCAACAGAAATTGTGTGTTTAGTGAGTGTTACAGATAACATACAACACGTTAATATTTCTGTTTTTTTTTCATGTACACCCATATGATATTTTCTAGAGGGCTGATATACTGGGGCTATGGAGATTAAGGAGTATTCCCCTGGCAAAAGTTGGAGTCATGCAAAGTTTTGTAATCCGAGAAATACTTTAAAAATTTGGGAAACCATTTTGGCTGCTTAGGTGAAAAGCGTCAAATGTTTGCCTGTTTTTGACCCTAAAAACGATACAGTTCTGTTTCTCCTGAAAAATTGACTACTGTTAAAATCCTAGAGTACGGTACTCATACTACTCTAAACAATAAATGGTACATACAAATTTATAGACTTTCTCCTATAATTTCATTGTTTCACCATCCAATATACTAAATACCATACTTTTACAGATGTGAGACAAAAAACATTTATGACATGTTATGAGATTGTTGTAACATTTTGAAGAAAAAAACCATCCCCTATAGTATCAAACTAGAAAATGCTTGAAAATTGCTCTGAATTTTATTCTATCTCAGATGTCTTTAGAAAAAATATCCTCTATGTTATCAATCTCTAAATGCTCATAGTTCTAAAATAAAATTTCAAAATACGTTTTATTTATAGTAATAAAGTTTCACTCTGATTTAAATAAAAACCCGAACCACAAAACAAGGAGCAAAAATTATAACTAAACAACTAAATTGTAAGTTAAGTTTAATACCTTACCCTTATTTAAATCAGTGTGATTTTGTCGCCACAGTGCTCTTTTATTTGTTTAATAGTAATAAAGTTTGTTAAAAATTAACCTAAGACTCAATTCGGTTAGCGAACAATCTTGTGTTACTCCCCGCATAGGTAGTAATTATTAGCTATTGAAACAAATATTAACTATCGGATCACTGATTTTACACACAAAAATCACCAAAAACAATTCATTCAGCGCGAGATTTCAGAAACATAGTCAAGCGAATGCGTATCGCCTATTCCCTCTCCACGCTCTTACTTGTCTTTACATATTATGTATTGCCTATTTTATCTCCACTTTCTGACTTGTGTTTACGCAAAAAGTTCGTGAGGCGAGATTTCAGACACATAGTCAAACGAAAGTGCCCAACGGGCCAATAGAAGTTCTCACTTCTAAAAAAAAAGAAAAGAAAATGGTGGCAGTATTCAAAGTTAGGGGAGGGATTTAGTGAATTTTTAATAATGATATTGAATTGACATCCTGTATATTGTTATTGAATTACGGGACAAATAAAGTATCGCTACAGTATTTAATAATTCGACCACGCAGCTGGACCGCTGACGTGAGTTGAGCAAATTTCCAAAATTAAATTTATAGGCCCATGTTTTAGGGCTTCAACAAACAATTTGGGAAATAAGTCTACTCACGACGGTGCTGAATAGCTGCAAAATGCTTCGCACGCCAATCCGCATATTGGGAGTGTCTTCAATATTCAAAGCATTGCATGCTTCGCACGCCATTCCGAAAATTGGGAGTTTATTTAACACTGAAAGCATTGCGTGCTTCGCACGCCAACCCCCGTATTGGCAGTATCTTCAATATACAATGCATTGCGTGTTTCGCACGCCAACCCCACGGTAAAATAAACCACATGGCTTTGAACCGGGTACTGTTTTTATGGTATTTTACGTTTTGATCGATTTTGGGGGAACCAAGCGAGCTATAAGGTCGCGTAAAAAAATAAAATGTGCAGAATGACATCCTACATTTATATTTTTAGAAAATACTCTAAAAAAATTTCATTCTCGTAGTAAAAATGTCAAAAAATAGTTACTTCCTGTCAAAAATTTTTTGGCTAACGAACTCGACCGAGCGACGTAGACAACCAACATGTGTACCAAATTTGAACCAAATCGAACTTAAAATGCGGCCGCTAGAGTGCGAACACACATATATATATATATATATATATGAATTTTAATGACACCCAAAAACGTGTTCTAGGGACCATGATCGGTGCTCATTTGCTACTCCCGACCTTGGGTCTTATCATAAGGGCCACTGCAATAGCTCATTTTTCCTATGGAAATTCGCTAATAATAGTAAACAAATTTCAAACCAGGATTCTGAGAATTCCGACCGGAAATCCAAAGGTCTTTCAACAGAACCAATTTTGATAGTTGCTAAGATTGACGTTTCTATGCAACTAGTTCTCCTAGTTACAACTATAGCAACTCAAAAATGGCAACAATTCAAGAAACAGTAGTCATATTTAAAAGTCTTCGGCTACAAATAGAATTAATTTATAACACTCAACAAAGTTGTCGTTGAAAATGAAAAATACTTAAACTGTACAAACAATTCGAATTTTACTTTTTAGCGGCAGAAAGTTGGTAATTATGCAGATCGAATTTATAAAATTTGTCGAATTCAAAAAGAATTCACTTCATCTAACAACTTCGCTATATATTATCACTGACAATTTTGAAAAATTACGTCAAATAAGTTGTAAATTCAAAACGTTATCTATAATAGCCAATCAAGTAAAAGCAGAAAGTACGACGTGTTTTATCGTTGTAGGTTTAACTACCTCATTATTCAAGCAAAGTGAAATCTCAATTTACGAAGACAAACCAGAACAGTGATGGGTTACACTCTCGACAAAATTAGAACATTTTGAGCCTTAAATACGCAACAATTGACTCTGTGTGATTGGTTGACGAGTCGTATGCTTCACTACTAACTTTTGCTTACAGTGTCGAATTCCCAACGAAGCTTAAATGATTCTGCAGCGTTGTAATCGGTGGATATTTTCTGATGACTGAGGTTTCAGGTGAGAATATTTCCTTCTTTAGTGAAAGACGCGGTTTTAAAAACTCCAGTAATAAGAGATTAAATTAAATAGTTTTATTCGACAATCAACTGTTTTACTTTCTCACTATACTATAGTATAGAGAAAGTATAGTGATCGCAAAAAAATCGATGTTGAGATTTTTGTGGAAATATCCGTTTTGGGACCCCTGAGTCCAAAAAAGTGGTTTTTACAAAATGTCTGTCTCTATGTCTGTATGTATATATCTGTATGTATACAAAGCTAGAGTGAAAACTATTAGATCGATTTCAAACAAACTTGCACCAGACATGTCAAGTAGGCCTGTATAGGTACACGCAAAAAAGTTTTAAAAAATATTGAAAAACAACTCCCTTTTTGGCAAAACCCCCCCCCAAAAAATCAGTTATTCTTTTATAGAAAACGGCTCTAACGATTATGATAAAATTTGGTTTATTTGTAGCCTTTAACGTACCCTACCACATGCAACAAACAGCATCTTTCTAAAAATTCTCGTTTAGCTAATAATAATAATAATAATAACTGATTTTTGGGGTTTTTTTTGGTCATAAAGGTGGTTGTTTTTCAAAACCTTTTTTCGTGCATCTATACAGGCCTACTTGACTTGTTTGGTGCAAATTTGTTCGAAATCGATCGAATAGTTTTCCCTCTAGATAATAATAATACTATTTATTAGTTAATCTCCTACTTTATAAATCACCTCTCCTACCCCACCTACAATTATGAAGTCACAGTGAATCTGTTTAGTAATTTAAATATGTTTGTGAGAAAGTATGTGCCAATTCCTGGTACCGTTTATTTATATTGTTTAAATAATTTGTACCTGTTTAAATTATTTTAACAAAATCAAACTGATTTGCATATCCTATGACGGTTCCATTTTACTTTCTCACTATACTATAGTATAGAGAAAGTATAGTGATCGCAAACAAAATCGATGTTCAGATTTTTGTGGAAATATCCGTTTTGGGACCCCCTAAATACAAAAAAGTGGTTTTTACAAAATGTCTGTCTGTATGCATGTACGTATGTATGTATTTATGTATGTATGTATGTATGTATGTATACAAAGCTAGAGAGAAAACTATTCGATCGATTTCAACCAAATTTGCACCAGACATGTCAAGTAGCCCTGTATAGATGCACGAAAAAGGGTTTTGAAAAATTTAGAAAAACAACCCCCTTTTTGGACAAACAACCCCCAAAAAATCAATTATTATTTTTTCATAAAAAACGGCTCTAACGATTTTGATAAAATTTGGCTTATTTGTAGCGTTTAATGTGCCCTAACATATGCAAAAACTCGCATCTTTCTAAAAATTATCGTTTAGCTAATAATAATAATAATAATAACTGATTTTTGGGGTTTTTTGGCCATAAAGGGGGTTGTTTTTTAAAAATTTTCAAAACCTTTTTACGTGCATCTATAAAGTCCTAATTGACGTGTTTGGTGCAAATTTGTTCGAAATCGATCGAATAGTTTTCTCTCTAGATAATAATAATAATATTTATTAGTTAATCTCCAACTTTATTAAAAAAAACTCTCCTACCCCACCCTATAAGTCACTGTGAATCTGTTTAGTAATTTAAATATTATGTTTGTGAGAAAGTATGTGCCAGTTCCTGGTACCGTTTATTTCTTTTAAAGCAAGGTACCCTAAAAATGGTTCAATGAATGGTACTCGAAAGAGTAATCGTAACATTTTGTAAAATTTAGTAAATTTGTTTGATTTCATTGTATTAACAACTTTTCTCTGCGAAACTGAAGATGGCAGTAAACATTTATAACATAACAAAAATCTATAAGCTACTACCAAACTGTGATATCTGATGATAAAGGGTCGGTATTTAAAAAAAATCGAATAAAACAAGGGATTTTTGAAAATTTAAATTTTTTACAAAATTGTTAATATCTCGAGAACGAAAGCAGATAATTAAAAACCGATTGCGGCATCGTGTTCTACGGAAAAAAAATAGTTTGAAATGATGGGTCACAACCTTACCTTTACATTTAAAAAATAAAAGTTCATTTCAATACGGCGGATCCAAGATGGCGGCCAAAAATGTGAACCTCATCAAAAGAAAGTATAAACTAATCAATGATGTTCGGCGGTGGTTGGGAGTCGATATCTTAAGAAATGCGGAAAAAATTAGGGAGGGACATTTAAAACTCACCCGGTATATAGTACACATGTGTATATAGCATAGTATATGGTTTACTTGGTAATACCTCTGAAATGGACATTGTGCTTTCTCTTTTCGTAAGTTTTATTAAAATAGTTTACTTGGTAATACCTCTGAAATGGCCATTGTGCTTCCTCATTTGTAAAATGGTAATACCTCTGAAATGTACATTGTGCTTCTTCATTTCGTACGTCCTTTTCAAATAGTTTATTTGGTAACTAGCTGACCCGTACGGCGTTGCCCGTGGTGGTTGGTATTTTCAGTCTTTTTAACGTAATTGTATTCTTTTTAAGTGTTCAGTCAGTGAGTGGTATTTGACTTTTATATATGTAGATCTTAAATAATAAAAGCACTATTGTCATAATAATAAAAGATCTGAAATTATGATTTTAGTAACTTTGACCCCCCCCAGACCCCTCCAAAAATTTCGAAATTTTTCATACCCTTTCTTATTGAGCACCTATGGCCCTAGAGGAAGCTACATACCAAATTTCATTCCAATCCATTCGGTAGTTTTGAAGAAGTCATTTTTTAATAACTTTGATCCCCAAACCCACCTAAAATTTCGAATTTTTTTAAACCCTTTCTTAGTGAGCACCTATGGCCCTAGAGGAAGCTACATACCAAATTTCATTTAAATCCGTTCGGTAGTTTTGAAGAAGTCATTTTTTAATTAATTTGACCTCCCCCAAACCCCCCTAAAATTTCAAATATTTTCAAACCCTTTCTTAGTAAGCACCTATGGCCCTAGAGGAAGCTACATACCAAATTTCATTCCAATCCGTTCGGTAGTTTTGAAGAAGTCATTTTTTAATAACTTTGATCCCCCCCAAACCCCCCTAAAATTTCGAATTTTTTCAAACCCTTTCTTAGTGAGCACTTATGGCCCTAGAGGAAGCTACATACCAAATTTCATTTCAATCCGTTCGGTAGTTTTGAAGAAATCGTGATTTAATAACTTTGATCCCCCCCAAACCCCCCTAAAATTTCGAATTTTTTCAAACCCTTTCTTAGTAAGCACCTATGGCCCTAGAGGAAGCTACATACAAAATTTCATTCCAATCCGTTAGGTAGTTTTTGAGAAATCGTGATGAGTGAGTCAGTGAGTCAGTGGGTTTTGGCTTTTATATATTAGATACTTCTGAAATTAACATTGTGCTTTCTCATTTTGTAAGTTGTGTTAAAATAGTTTTCTTGGTAATACCTCTGAAATGGACATTGTACTTCCTCATTTTGTAAGTTGTGTTAAAATAGTTTACTTGGTAGTGTTAAAGTAATCAAATTTCAGACTAAACCAATATGACGAAAGCATTATATTCATTACAGTTTTCATTCGTATCGCCAGTCCCGCGAGTGTTTTCTTTTTCTATTTAAACATGTTTAAAAATAAAATTTCTAATTTAGTTCAGAATTGGTGGTGTTTGTATAAATTCTCTGAAATATAATACACCTGTAAACAGCACTAGCAACTAGCAAGCTTAAATAACTAGTTTTCCTCAATTAAAAACTTCTATATTAGCAAAAAATGTTCTGGATTTATTTTGTATTTGTTAGTTAACAATGTGTGTATTTACCAACTGTAACTAAATACATTTTGCAGATTCTGATATGAATTTCCGCACAAGGAAAACCATTTGTAAGTATCGGATATATCATATATTGTTGATTTTTAAGGTAAATAGCCAAATTTTTTCACAATCTTCCGATGCAATTCTTTCAAAAATTTCTTCAAATTAAATTTTAATCATTACACGACACGTTTTCCCGACATTTTATCATCTTGTTATAAAAACCCTTATTAAAATGATTAAGATTAAAAACATAGTACTCCTTTCATTATTGATAACATTTATTGCTTACAAAACATGTTACTGAGTGCGTCGGTGTTACAGAGTGTACCGCTTATTAGCTCGAAGCATTAAACAGTTTTTTCTCAATTAAATAGTATATTTGCTGCTGTGGATCATTTTAGCATTCATGCCATATTTCATGTTTTCATCGATCGTGCTTTGCGAACTTGAGTTGTTCATTGTATTTTAGTGCTAAGATGTGATCTTTATAGCTTGCGTTGAATAAAGGTCTGCCCTACACACAGTTTATTATGTTACAGTAATTTATAAAAAAAAAAACTGGTTGAGTGATTTGTACTAATTTAGAGTTATGTTGGTATTTGGTTTAGGTTGGAGCTGGTTTTGAAACCCTGTTGTCTGAAGACGTCAGCTGTTGTATTACTGTATTAAACTTGGTTAACACCGATTTATTGACCTTCTTTGTATTCTTTTTGTTGATTTTTATCTTTTGTTTCAGATTTTCGGGCTGTATCCATTTTAATGAGGAATAATGTTTACTATGTTTATTTTTGTTTCATCCATTTGAACCGAAATTAGTAAGTAGGCTACTCATGTAGATTTAGGCCACCATTGTGTATGTGATTGGGTAATTACATGTCCCATGTAAGGTTTGTCTCGAATGTGTTGGTCCTTCTGAAATGTATTCTTGTTTCTCTTCTTGTTTTGAAATCGTTAATTCCAGATAGTTTATTACATTATTCTGTTCGGTGTCTGTTTGAATTTCAAGTTTACGATTGTTTTAATAAGTCTCTTTTGTGGTCAATATTGAGTTCTTGAAATAAATTACAGTAAAATAGCCTACATAAAATTTCTATAAAAATATTTAATAATTCAAGAAAAACACAAGTTTCTTAGAACTTAGCTTCTGTCGTTATGAAAAGTTTTAAATCCAATAAAAATATTATAGTTTAAATAAACTAGTCTAATAATACTGTTTCTCGTCACTTTTGGTAAAGGTGTTGAGGAATTTGCTCGCTTTGTGCCTCTGACTTGTGCGAGGTCAATATAATTTCTTAAAACCCTACGGAAGGAAAGAAGGAATTAATATATTCTTTGAGGAAAAAATAAAAGCGAAGGTACAAACGCAAACCCTGTGGCACCGTTACATTTTCAGATAGAGTAATATAGTAGTAGTGGTACGCTTTCCAAATTTAAAAGTTAACTTGTTTTATTCCAAATATTTGTATCCTCGGTAAAATAGTTTGTTTCTGGATAACATTTCGTTGACGTAATTTTAGTGACTCCGACTATGCTACGGGAACCAGGGACACATATTGCACTGGCCAAGAGCTGCAACTGTTTCCTATTGACATTGTAATTTTTAATGCAAGTAATAAAATAAATCATAACATCGTAAATCTGTAAACATTTATTTTAACTGTACTACTCGTACATTGTTTGCCAAGTGCGTGATCAAAGTTGTTTTTTTAAAACTAACCGAATTTAAAATAGTGAGTTCGACGAATGATTCTCTAACCTTGTTCTCAAAAATATAGTATCTACCTGCGGTACAGATTCCACAAGGATACGCAACAGATAATTGTCGCAGGAAAGTCCGTAAAAATAAAGATTGGGAAGTTTTAGAATAATACATTTTTGATTGTACAAACATTTAAGGTCCAGTTTTATTTTCGAGTGTACGTCTAATAGCTTTTAAGTGCCCTCTATAGTTTTGGTTAAAAGTAAAGTTGGAAAATATGTTTTAATTAATGACTAGCAACTAAATGGTAACACACATACAAATATTATTAAAAGCATGATTGTGAAAATTTCAATTTTACAATGCCAAATAATTCTGTAGGGTAGGTGAAATTGCTTTTCCTTTTTAACTTTTCATGGTGGTATATCCAATTTAATATTTTTCAGTTTTTACTTGTGTGGCTTAAATATAATGATTCAAGTAAACTAAAAACTATTAAAATATATTCCTATCGTCATGGTAACTTTAATCTGATTATGACGTCACTAAACTAGGTTACATCATATGGTCCTCAAGTCACCACATCTCTACTTATATTAAGCCGGTTCTACACGATGCTACGAACGCTAGCTCCAATGTTGGACCGAACGTTTGGGACAAGTAAGTTCGACAGATGGTACAGCGAATGTTCCTGCTACACGGTGAATCGAATGTTTGATCCAATATTTAAGAAAACAGTTTGGTTCAAACGTTGGTCCAGTTGCAAAAATGGACGAGGATGACAGTCTATAATAATATATGTTTTAATTGTACACATTTAACGGGTTAAAAATCCCCACATCATATTTAGGCAGGCCTAAATAAAATTTGTTTTTAAAATAGTAATTTTTTTAAATTATATTTTTTAAATTTATAGTATCTAATTACCGGTAATCTGTTTCAGATTTTTCACGGGAACTTACTAGTATCAAGTATGAAATATAAATTGTAGCCTACTTAGGCTACCTGTGAAAATTTAAATGAATAATATTACTGATTAAAATTAAATACACAGATAAACATAAATAAACAAGACGGGTCTTTAGTGTAAATAGAGAGTAAATAGTGCTTCATATGAACGAGTCGTGTAGCCGTTGAATCGAACCAACGAACATTTTCCTTCAAACGTTGGAGGCATCCCTTTGACTCGGTGCAAAAATACCGACATCGGCCCGAACATGGTCAAATGCGAATGTTCGACGCTCGCCATTGGACGCTCGTAGGTTTGAACAACGGCCACACGATGTGACGAACCATCAAACGTCCAACGTTGGAAGGTGTTCGTAGCATCGTGTAGAACCGGCTTTAGCTAAATGTTGTACACAGGTAATCTTAAAATCAATAAGCAGATGATGTATTCAGCCCTGTTATGAATACCAGAATGCTCACGTAAAGAATATCTTAAGAAATAAACCCACGCAGTAAACAAGAGTCTTTACGAAGCATCTCTCCTGCATAAGTCTTGTGTTGCATATTTAATGTGTCATCTTCTTATTTTTGACTAAAGATACGTTTGGCTTCTTTTTTGTTGGAGGAATACACGTAAGGCCATTATCCCCTGGTACAGTAAGGAGAATGCAATGCTCGTAAACAAAACATACAAAACAAAACAAATTATAAAATAAAACTATTTAACGAAATAAAATCGGGATAAACTTAACAAATAAAAATCATTTATCTCAGCTAAGACTGAATATTATTAAAACTAGACGAAAACAATTTTTGATCTAAAAATTAGTTAACAAGACAAAACAAATATTACCATAAACATAAAATTAATTGTCAGGGGTAAGTATATACACCAAAGCAAACAGAAATAACTTTACAACACAAAATAAAACAAATTTACATGAATTTGAATATTGTATCTAATTATTAGTGAGTTTAAAAAAATATTGGCGATCATTAGCTTCCAGAATGTTTGCCCTTGAAAATTGTGTGTGTTAATGTGTATATACAAGTTTTTTAGTTGTTGTAATTAGTAATATGTATTATTGATTTGGGAGAGCGAGGGACATCAAACTCCTTTTCAAAGGTGCAACCCCCGTGTGATGAATATGTTTTCCTAAGAACGCAAAACAAATCTTTTAATTAGGGGGTTTCAATTTCATTATAACTGGAATGAATTTATCTAACGACAACAACGGTAACTATTATTAAGCTTCATTATTTGAATGTGTAAAAGATTGAATTGCAGAAGAGTCAGTCCATCTGCTGACTTCTTCACTTAGAAGGTTCAGTGCTATTAAAACAGAAAACAGAAAATCCCACTAAAAGAACTTAACAAATAATTACTTTATTTTTATATGTGTTGTGAAACTTTTGTTATACGTGTTTGTTGTTGTTATGTTTTATTGTTAGAGTTATCTTTATTGGTGTTTTATACCACCCCTAAACTCGTCGTTATTTGATAGAATGAAATTTGAACTCAGAATCTAAAAATACTACTCAAGATATAGTTTGATTATTGTAGCTCTCGTATCACTGATGATGGCGACTTTGTCGTTGAAATGCGTTAGAGTGAATAAATGTATTAGTTGAGAGATTTTCTGTTCAAGTTATATTCTAACAAGTCAAGGGCAATATTTACTTATAATCTTAGTTATAAATTTATTTTAAGTTTATGCATTTTTGTTATAATTAACTTTAAGGTTTCAACTAATTTTACAATTTAAAATAGTTATATTTCTATTGATAATATTTAGCCTAGTAATAGCTGGTGTTAATTTCTTGTAGTGTTTTCATTTGGTTTTTGGATGTAAAAGCAATGTGTTCTCACTACGCTCAGACGGGGTTCTCATAAAAAAACTCGTACAAATGATAATATAACGATGGACTTTATACAGCAAAAAAATTTCAACTAACTGGAAAATAAAGACTTCACCAAAAATACACAAACAGTCCAAACACTCGAAGACCGTTGTTTGCCGATAACATAGCATGTGAAAACATTATTGATAACCTCCTGAAGTGGATTTATATTCGGAGCAAAACTGAGGCAGCCACTTATACGATTTAGCGTTTCGGATTTTATCTGTTATTTTTAAAACACAATAATGATAATGTTTTTTATATTAATTAAGAATAAAATAAAATAATTTTTGATTTATTGTTTGTAAGAATTTAGTAAGAGTAACAACCCCATTTAAATCTTTTTGTTTGTAGTGGCGATATTCTCTAAAAAAATCTTTGTACCAATTAGTTTAAATTGTGAAATTTTAGTAAAATTAGTTAAGGAGTTTTTGAGAATATAGAAAAAGTAAGTAATTTTTATTTAGTTTTAAGGGTAGTTATTATTTAAGGGTCCCTTTCACTTAAGTAGTTAATTTGCAAATAATTTTAATATACTGTATATCCCTTATAAATAATATTACATATTATACATAATTTTAGTTTTATAGCTTATAGGAAGTAAGTTTAATTTATGTTTATTGTATAGGGTTAGCAACCCCATTTCAACCCCTTAAAATTGTGAATCTAATCCATCCAGGGGCCCTTTTGAACACACACACACACACATACCCCAAACACAAAATTTCATAAAAATTGGTCCACCAGTTTAGAGGAGTTCAGTGACATAAACACGTACAAAAGAATTATACAGGGTGGGCGAAAAGTCTGAGAACGGCTTAATTTTTCGTATATAAGGAAAATTTGAAGGTGGTTTTGATTTAAGGAACCTACTCTGTGTAAAAATACTATTTTATTAAGATTTCATAAAATTTATCCGCCATCCTAGATCCGCTATCTTGAATGTAACTTTGTTTTTTTAAATGGGAAGGTGGTCGTGTGATACATCATTTCGATGTAGAATTTCAAGAGAAGACCAACGGTGAAATTTGTACACCCAACCGATTAAAAATTGCTGCCAAAAAATCAACGAAATCGTGTTTTCGGATTTGCCCCATTTTGCTGAAACTATTTTTTAAAAATATTAATTTCTTTTTGGATTTAGAATTAAATAACCTTTTAAACGAAATGCCCTTTGAACGGCCTCTAAAGATTTTTGATAGATAAATCACCCTTGAAAATATATTGTTAACATAGTCCATACATTTTGACAAAAAACAATCAAATTGAAGTTGCTTAACATTGGCCAAAACATAAGATTTAACAAAAATTGCCTAAAAATGAACTTAATACCAAAATATATTAACGTAATAGTAAACAATGTTAATGTTTTTTAATCTAATTTATTATATTATTTAACTTTTAACTATTTAACTAAGTTTAATGTAAAAATAAGAAGATGAAGCCATAGCAGACTAAACAACTTTATTTGAATATGGATCTGATGATGGCGGCATAACCGTCGAAACTGGTAATCCATCTAGAAACTAATTTGGATTGATTGACGAAGTATATACAAGGTAATTAACCTTCTACATATTGTTCATAATATACAACCCAGGAAGCTATACATATATTAACTTATTCATTGTTGTTAACTTTAGAACTAATTATATTATTTATAATATGAGAAATAATACATTAAGTCAAATGTAGCCTTTTATTTGATTATAATTTAATTATGTATGGCAAAATGATTACTGCCACAGGCAGCATCTTCTTTTTATAAGTGTACATAGTTAGCTGGTCTGAAGATGTCAAACTTGGCACCGAAACACGTAGCCACAAATAATTAAATTACAATCAACCAAAAGACTATGTTTAACTAAAGGTACTAATTATATTGTGCAGATCTTTTCATTGCCTTACTTTATTTTACCTTTATGGTTTAGCCAGAATATCAAAAAGGCACCCAAACTACAAACTATTACAAAAACTTTTGTTTTTGAAAAATTATATATGGAACATAGTGCATGTTACTGTACCTGTAATGCAATGCTAAACGAATCATAAATGTTAAAGTCGTATTATAATTAAATGAGTAGTTTTTGAGTTATAACATACAAATGGACATATTAGCGTAACTTGTTTATAATACAGGGTGGAACAAAGTTAGTGTTTAAAACATCGGGAAATGGTTCTATGGGTCAAAATAAATAGAAAATGAACAATAATATTTTTCGTAAAACGATTCATTTTCCAAATATCCCTAATTTTGTTTCTTTTACTAAATAATTAATATATAGAGAACGGTTTAACCGATTGAGTTCAAACTTAGCATGAAGTTTAACCTAACAATGATCTATCTTAGGAAAAATAAACGATTATATCTAATCATGCGCTTTAAAATGGCGGCTGTTTGAAAATGTCAGACCTAAATTACTCAAAAACCGTACATTTTAACAAAAAATGTCAAGGTACCTTTTTTGTAGCCCTTTTAATTCCCTATCGGATGATTTAACTTTGAAAACAATCGAATGAAGAACAATAGTTAAGTTAAAGATAATGACAGCAAATATACATACACTATTGTAGTATTTACTGAGTTGGTATAGGATGCCGGGTTGAATAAACCAATTATTACACTAACTTAGCTTCATCCTTCATTCGCTTGTTTTAACAGTTACATCAACCGATAGACAATCAAAAGGGCTACAAAAAAGGGTCTTGACATTTTTTGTTAAAATGTATGAGTTTTGAGTAATTTAGTATTTAAATATTCAAACAGTCGCCATTTTGAAATGCATGATTGGATATAATCACTTATTTTTCTTAAGATAGATCATTGTTAGGTTAAACTTCTTGCCAAGTTTGAACTCAATCTGTTAAGCCGTTCTCTAGATATTAATTATTTAGTAAAATGGCTGATATTTGGAAAATGGAGTGTTTTTCGAAAAAATATTATTCTTGATTTTCTATTTATTTTGACCAATAGAACCATTTCCCGAACTTTTTAACACTAACTTTGTTCCACCCTGTATAATAGGCCTATAGATTAAAACAACATTACACTTAAGTGATTAAATGTACCGATGTAAATACATTTGGAGATTACATTACTTTCTCATTTCCTCTAAGAGATCTAGAGACTTAGACGTCTTGAGAAGTGAGATAACAATAGGGTTACATTTTATGGGCAATAAAGTGACGCGTGAATGCAAGCTCTGTAGATTAGCCAGCGTTGTGTTGTAAAGTTAAGGGATTTAATTTAACGGGTTCATTATTCACTCACCGTCAAACTTCCATCTTCAATGGACCATGTAGTGATTTTAAAAGGCAAATGATCCTTCTACAGAGTTCAATGGTTTGAAAATAGTGCTATAAAGATCAATAGAAGATTAACCAAAGTATATACCATTATTTTACTGTAAAATGGTAGGCCAATATATACAAGCCATTTATTTACTTTTAACTATCACAAATAAATCTTGAATAAATGAATAATATACTTGTGGAATTCCATCCAAGATGGCGTGGTTTTCAGGTATGTAATATGCGTTTGGAAACTTATGATTCGTAGCTGGATATTATTTAAACCAAATTAAAACATTGTCAATATTTGTTATATACATCCATCTAAAGTGTGATATGCCATTTGTGATTAAAATTTCAAGGTATAGAATATAACATTTATATTGGAACTTTCATCATGTGATATACCATTTATGAAGTCCCATGGTAGGGTCCCATGTAAACACTATGTAGATATGCTAGTTAATAATTCTAAAAGTTTTACTTTATTATTCTTTTCTATTTTACACAAATTATTTATTTAAATAACATTTATTGCTTTATTATCACTGATATTTGTTTAATATTTTTAATATTTATTTTTGAAATATTAAGTCAAATCATAGTAAAGTAGCTACCCCAATATAGAACACACGTTTTAAAGTTGTCAATGACGCTATACCCCAATATTATTCAGTTGTTAAATATAAAATTATCTAATTTAAAATATTTTCCTCAGAAAACTTTAAGATTTGCCCAGTAGTATTGGTCCAGTGTGACTCAACCAACGCTATGCCTGTATTTTTATGCGTAGGAAACGTACAGCATATTATTTGCGTTAGAAAATATTTCTAAAAATACCGTGCATTATTATTTGAATTTTTTCATTATACTTTATTTCTTACCAATTTTATTAAAATTTACTTTAAATATTCCAATATTTCAAAAATTAAAACTTTCAACTTTTTATAATAAAAAAATATTTGAAGACCAACAAAGTTTACCCTCCCTTTTCCCGAAGAATCTTCTTCTTTTAAGCCCACTTCTGACACAAGTTGTAAC
>JAGFPH010004576.1:101405-116531 GCA_018207615.1 Philaenus spumarius | reverse complement strand
AGATAACTACAGACCCACGCTCGCTTGGTCCCCGTCCAAACCTCGGCTATTCTTGTCAACGAATTCCGCGAAAACAAAAACATTTTCCGACAGGCGTTGCGAATTTCGTACAGAAAATTTCACGTATTTCAAAATCCTTTCTAGTCCGACACCTTGAAAGTGTTGATTGTAGAAGCATGTTCTCTTCCATTGACTGTGGGAACGGTTTGGTCACGGTAAAGGGTTGAAAGTGAACTAACCACCCTCAAGGGGATACTAGGAGGGTTGTCGTGTTCCACTCGCCGCGGATTGTACCTGTAGTCTCGAGGGATGCGAAACAAAGGGCTGCAGTGAGGTAAATGAAGAGAACATTAGCAGCGGAGAAAGGTTCTCGCGGCAATTCTTGCTTTCGTTCTGCTGGTATTTGATCATACCTGTCAAAATGCGGTGCTATAAAGGTTTAGTTGTGTTCAACTTAAGGTGAAGATCTCGTGATGACTTTCATCGATATAGATTCTGATTCGGTATGTCGAAGTAAAATATTACGAATAACTCAAATTCTAAAAAAAACTATTTGGGTTCACTCTGTAATTTACAGGGGAATGAATCGCTGTTTCATTTTGCAGCCGTATGTCCGGTACTATTTTGTAGAAAGGTTTTCAAATGAGAGTCTTTATAAATTATTTAATTAGAAGCATATTTAAACGAAAGAGATTGGCGAAGACTTGGCAGATACGTGAGAGAAGCGTGGATGTATGGTGAAGATGGTCCTTAGTAACAGAATTACATTTTTAAAGAAAAGTTTACTTTTTAAAGGTAGGCTGATAATAACAGTATACAGTCTTTAGCTCATTCTATAGCTAAAAATAAGAAAAAAAGTTCACATAAAAATTGGTCCGAAAACGCTTCGTTTTCCAGATATCCGCCATTTTTGTTTACAAAATAATTCATATCGAAAGAAATGTTTGACTGATTCAGTTCAAACTTGGTACTTAGTTTAACCTAACAATAATCTATATTAAAAAAAACGATTAACTTATATCCAATCATGTTTTTCAAAATGGGGGCGGAAAACTTCAAACCTAAATTACTCAAAAACCTTAAATTTAAAAAAAATGTCAAGAAACCTTTTTTTGTAGCCCTTTTGATTTCCTATCGGTCGATGTGACTGTCAAAACAATCGGACGAAGGATAATAGTTAAGTTATTTGTAATAATTGCTTTGTTCAAACAGCCGCCATTTTGAAACTCATGATTGGATATAATCGCTTATTTTTCATGAGATAGAAAGCGTTAGGTTAAACTTCATGCCAAGTTTGAACTTAGTCAGTCAAACAATTCTCTAGATAGATCTATATATTAATAGGCAAGCACAAAACTTGTCGTCCTTTTTTCTCAGCTTGTGTGCATCGTAGGAGAAAAACCGTTAGAAAGGTAGTGTCCTGTAGATGAGCAGAATCCCATTATAATTTACATCGGTCCTCAGGGATACGCCCCAGTGGCCCTCAAAGTTTCCATGTTAATCTTATGGAAGGTTAAATCTTAAGGAAGAAGAAGAAAGATTTCTTTTGATTTTATCAGGGGCACAAAAAACAGCTGTTCGTATGAAAAGCTTAAAACAGCTGATTTTGATCAACAGCTGATTTTGATCAACAACTGATTTGGATCAAAAACTGAATATAATTTTAGGTTAGGTAAATCAAGCAATAGCGAAGCATTGCCGGGTCCACTAGTATGAATTATTTTGCAAAAAAACAAAATGGCGAATGTCTGAGAAAATCCCATTTTCCGGCCTACGTTTATATGAAATTTTTCTTATTTTTAGTTATAGAATGAGCTACCAAGACATTGCCGTGTAGTTCTGAATCACCCTGTATAATTATTATAGTGCCGAACTGGCCATAAGACGTTTTCACTTCAAAATTGAAAGAGTAATTAATTATTAACACTGTTTTTATGGTGTTGATTCAACCAAGTATTAAATTGATTTCGTTATGGCTCGATGGAAAGTTACTTAATTGAAAATTAGCTTAGTAAAATACTACAGTCTTCTCAAACAAATCAAAAGGAATAAAATGCAATTCTCAACGGTTATAAGAGATTAAAATATGGCATTTACGTACAAAAAGTTTAAAATCTGGTATAAATATTTGAATGTAAATACGTTGTACAAACAAATATCAATCATATAAAAAGTAATTAGGCCTACATTTTGATATTTCATTTCTTTTCAAATGTTCAAATGTAGATTAAAAAGGGCGATAGTAAAGAAATTAGCAATTACCGTCCTATAACTCTTATGTCAGTTTTTTTCCAAAGTATTAAATTTGAAAAATCGTTTTTTCTTAGTAAACACAATATATTAAACAAAAGTCAGTTTGGATTTCGTAAGAGTTTATCAACTTCTTCAGTCTTTTTTACTGCAATACTGTAATAAATGCTGTTGAGGGGAAAACCAGATTGCTTCTGTTTTCTGTGACCTCTCAAAAGCTTTTGGTTGTCACATGGGAATTTGTTACAAAAACTTTAATACTATGGGATACGTGGGAAAGCAAATAGTTGGACAAGTTCATACCTGTATAAGAGAAAACAGAGAATTCTCTATACTGACAGCGCTCTGAACTCTCACCATTCTAAATGGAAAAGTAGTCCTTAGTTTGTTAATATTCTGACCATTGCTTTTCCTAATTTATACTAGTAGTTTTGTGAACAGTAGACCTCGCTTGTTGAAATAACAAATGTGGTTTTGAGCTTAGGTTAAAAATAGTGTGCCAGTAAGGAAGTAAGCACAAGGTTTAGCCAGTGAAACATTATTTACAATTCCCACGATTCCGGGATTTCTAGTTCTCGTTTTTATTTCTTTTCTTGAGCTTTAACTGCTAAAGATTTTCTTTTAGAGGCATTGTATTTTATTTAGGTTAATAATGCGTAAGATAGCTAAAAATATCGCGTTATAGAGGGACAACATACAGTTAAATATTTACATACTTAAATAACTCAAACTTAACAATGTATCATAAGTTAACTTAAGTTCCATATCATATTCCAATATTAGAAATAATAAAAACAAACGATGTTAAAACGTCGTGATAGTGATCTCAACCCATGTACCAACACTTCCCACAGTGTCCTACGGTAATTGTATGCCCTTTATCGCCGCGAGGTTTCATTTGTTTCATCTCATTTTGTAATTCAAGTAAAGCTAAGTCAAATACTTTTATGAAATTTACAATGATAATTTACAGGTATACAGTTCAATTCTTTGATTTATCCTCTACACTTTCTTATAATAATATGTCATTTTTGATCAAATGATATATTCCTAAATTACTATTCAAAACAGGCCTAGTTTTGTTAGCAGTCTTGTAGTACGAACATAAAAACTGGTGATGTCAAAATAAGAAATTCGAAATTGATAAATATTTTTATACAATTCTATTTAGAACTAAATTACGAAACTTTTTTACATTTATGAAAAAAATTACAATAATTTTTACTACTTTTTATGTAGGCCTAAAGTTAAACATTTTCTTTTCGTTACTGAACGTGATTGTTTCTTGTGCTAATAACTCTTTTAATTTTACTTCAATAATTTGTTTTACTGGCATATATGAATTCTTTAAACCTTTATCTACAAAAAAGCTATGGAACACTTTTGAATTGGTTTAGAATAAACGTATAAAAACATGGTTGAAATACAAAAACTTGGACGATTTTTAACACATTCTAAGTTTACGGCCATTTTGTAAGCTTACCGTTAGAGATACGGAAAAAAATCAAGAATACAAATTTGTTTAAATTTTAATTTGATTTTAGTAAAATTTTATTAGTTTTTAAATTTGACTTCCGGTTAAGCCACAAACTGGCTTTGGAAAAAAGGCTTACACTGAGAGAAACGGTCCGGCCGCCATTTTTATTTTATTTAAGGGGTTAAAAATGAAAAATGGAAAAAACCCGTATATATACATGGCTCGGCGTAGGAATAAGGAACATTCATGCAAAAAATCATCAAAATCGGTCAAGGCGTTTGGCCGTAATCGTGAGACAGACACACAGAAGAAATGCCGAACGGTCGAGTTAAAACGTAGACCTCGCTTACGCTCGGTGAATAAAGGATTTGGCTCAAAATGTTGGACCCGCAAAAGCAGTGTTATTTGCTGATGATACTACTTTAACAGTAGTTGGCAGAAATGATACAGATTTGGCTGATACAGCAGCATTAGCCGTGTCTACGGCGGAAGATTGGTTCTGTATAAATAACTTAAAACTGAATGTGACAAAAACCAAATGAATTTATTTTTGTCTACAATCAAATCCTAAATTGTATGTAATGAAAGGCAAGAAAGTAATCCAACGCTCAAATAATGTTAAATTTCTTGGCATTAACCTAGACTCAAATATAAATTAGATAAGTCACATTTCAGGTTTAGCCGAGTCACTGGGGTCAGTTTGCTTTGCTCTCAAAATGATTTCCTCTGTGACTAGTTTAAAAGTGATAAAAGCCGTTTGTTTTGCCTATGTCAGTTCTCGTCTAAAGCTATGGAGTGGCATTCTGGGGGAACTCTTTTGAATCAATTAAAATATTTTGTTTACAAAAAAGAATTTTACGCTCAATGTTCCATATAAATTATAATCAATCTTGTATACCTTTTTCCAAAAACATAATATTTTAACTTTCCCTTGCATTTATATTTAATATGAAACTTTAATTTTCTTTAAGAGCAATCAGAATATATTTTGAATTAATCAGCATTACCACAAATACCCTATCCGTCAAAAACTTTTTCAATATCCTGTTCATAGATTTAAATTTTTTAAACGAGGAATTTATTACTCTGGTATAGAGTTGTTCAATACACTTCCAGAATATATTAAAACACAGGTTCTACTCACAGTTTCAAGAGTTCACTCAGGTGCTCCTCCTAGAAAATGCGTTCTATTCTGTGGAAGAATGCTTCTGAGATTTTCGGCCAGGAGGAATAACAACAACTGATTGAGACGGTTGAGTGTTTTCGAAATAAAAACGATGAGCAAATATGTGAACGTTTTTAGCTAAAAACCGTATTCAGAAACTTTGACGCTTAGTTCAATCTCTCACTATTTTATTTTTGATTTCTTCCATAGGCCTAAATTTTGGTTGAAACTGTTGTTATTGTACACTTTGCGATTCACCGTAACTTTCGGGAATCAAATGAAGAAAGACATTGGTACAAACATCAGGATAAAATAATAATTTATAATAATTATATACAAATAGTTTATGGCCAGAATTTATTTTCGTGTATTCTTCATAATAAACACAATCTCTATACAATATACATAGTTCATCATCCGTAACAAATTCCAATTTATGGCACTAAACACAAGTGAATCATTTAGATCAGAGTAGAGACTAATTTTTCCTTTTAAATTTGAATTGAATCGTTTGGTTTTTAATTGATAGTTTATTTGGTATTGTTTACAAACCTACCCTTAACTGATGATGGCGACTTGTCATTAAAACGTGAGTTATTTATTTGGTCGCTACAACACTAAATTAAATGTGAAAATTTAAGTATGGTAATGGTTTATTAGTGTACTCAAATGTACAAAATGATCAATATTACACTCTCCTAATTTAAGTAGAATTTCGTTTGCAAGAATTTAGAAACAAGTAATTATTTTGATAGCACAAACATAGTATAATTATATTTAATTAATTATTTAGTTATTATTCTAAAATATAACAGACAAAAGTCAATATTTATTTATAGTATCAGTTTTTTGTTATAAATATTAAAATGTAATTAATAATTTTGTATACTTTCAAAAATATAAAATAACTAATGGTCTAAAAGAATTTCAATATATTTAAATAAATTTGTTTTGTTTTCCAAAATTGGACTGTATATAGGGATTCAAATAAAATATTTGTAGATTGGCCCGAAATTTGTAATCATATTAGGGTATATTAAAACGCCAATGTTTGTCCCGAATCAAAAATCTCAAGAACGGAAAATTGAAAAAGTTTCCGAGCTCAGACATAATGTAGGGACACTTGAGAAGCAAAATGACACCAAAATCGTGCCTCATACTTTCACAATTACACCAAATACTTGTCTAAATTTGTTGCGTCGTGGGTGACCCGATTTTTGTTGTTGTTATGTTATATATTTGTTGTAAGTTTGTTTACTATATCATTCTTTCAAACATAAAATTATATTAAAAATGTTATTGGAAAATTAATAGTTCCAGTAATGACTAACAAATGATTCAATTCCATTTAATAAAACAAAAAATATAGAATCACTTCGAAAAACCTTCCTCTAGAAAATCAATTCACCCGACCTCGATCTTTTCTATTAAAATATTTACAAATTAACTCCACGGCGATCTATATTAGCAACGTTAAATTCACACAAATACACTAAAATTATATATTTTTTGGCTTCATTGTTTCCGACTAAAAACTAAAAACACATTTCACATTTTATACACCCGCGTTAATATCTCTAAACTTTTTACATTGTTGTCTTGGAAAAATAGAAACACTTTTTATAAGTTTTTCGACTTAAATACTAACACAATGTTAAATTTACGCACAATGTATATTATACGCTTTAACATATTTCTACGTTTTTAGCATCGTTTCAAGTAGAAAAATAACCGTTTTAAAACAGTTTAGGTATTTACAGATATTTCCCAATTTTTAAGGTTTATAACAAAAATTTTATAAAATGCTAAGTAGTCAATTAAAAGCAAACATTATAATAAGATAGTTTTGTATTTCATCCGAGATAATAAAGCGTTGTATTTTGTAAAGAGTTCAGAATAATTAAAATTTTAAAATGTTTGAGCCAAACATACATTTAAATGCCATGTAAAAAAACATCTTGCGTCAATAAAATATAATTTTTGTAAAATGCTGAAATTAAATCCGACCCAGAGAAAATTGAATATACCAGAGAGACAGCAAAATGAATTACACTTTTTAAGCTGTAGATCTCTGAAATTAAACAGAATTGGCCAAAGTTAAAAGCAAAATAATGCTAAAAATTACTTTACTTGTTTCAAGAATTTCAAAATGCATATATGGGTAGTACAAGAGACTTGTATTTTCGGAAAATCATCTTATACAACATAAAAAAGTAATCGTAAAGAGACTTTAACGCCAAACTAAGTAGGCGAGCACCAAATATTTTATATTTATTATTGATTTTATGATTTTTTATTCCGTTTTTAGTTGAGTTTATTGGTTGTATTCATATGAATAAAACGATAGTAATTACTGAATTGTAATTAATATTTATTATTGCTAACTTGGGAGACGGTTATAAGGCCATGGTAGTTTATATGTAAGCTTCCTTATAATATTGTGAGCATATAACTGTACAATAAAGCATATATTATTATCATTAATAAAACATTTTATAGTGATCTTTTTAATGGGAGAAACATTTAAATTTCCTTATCGTAAGTACCGAGCCAAAATTACAATAATTAAAGAAAACATTAAATAATTCATACGATTTAGAATTTCAGTAGAATGTTAATTACAAAATTAATCAACGTTCACAAATGTATTCCTATTGCATAACTTCTTTAATTTATTTAGGGAAAGTAATATTATTTTGGATTTAATTGATTAGCGTTCAAATTACCATATTTTTGATACCTTTAATGGTATATTTCTTTGATTAATGAATTATCTAACAGTAATGGTTTAAGCAAAGTTTAAACAATCTATCTAACCTTAAACAAAAATCATTCCTTATTATATCCAAAATTGAATTTTATCTTAAAAATTACTATATATTTTGGTGTTTTTGTATTTTGTTATTATTATTATCAGAACAAACCTAGATAGTTTGTTTTTGCTCAACGTAGTATTTTGTACCCGTAGGACCAATAAGGTTAGGGAATGTGTTATGAATACTTGGAAGAAACTAACGTCACTAGCATGCAGGCTACTTATAGGAATCTCCAGTTGTATTCGTAAAATATTTCTACAAAACATGCTTTATTAACACGAGGCTTTGAAACGTCAATCTTCAGGAAAAATAAAAACAACATTATTGTGTTCGAAAAGTTTAGCTGCTCTAACGTGGAATAAAAAAAACATTTCATTGGGGTCAAGTGTGGTAGGCCTACGCGTTTTTTAGAAGCAATTTTTAAAACCTGCAGTCGTATTTAGTAGACTACTAATGGAGTTTTATTTGAATGTGTAAAATTTTCGTAAAATGTTTGTTCACCGAATTAATTCCTATTTATTTTAATTTTTTAATATTAAACGACAACAGCGATGTCCATTCGTCTACTTAGTATTGTTTACTATACTTACAAATACAAAAATTAAGTTTGGGAAATATTTGTAAATACCAATAAATATTTTATCTTGGTCTAGTGGCACGTTTATAGCACATATAGTTTTTTCTTCTTTAATTCACGACCTACAAAAATAAAAAGGGATAAAAGAGTAACAAAATATAAAAAATGTACCAAATATAGTTTTCAGTGTAGAAAATTAGGTTTTCCGATTTTGTATTACTATTGCTAACAAAGGTTTTCACGTTCACTGGTAAGGACCCAACCCGCGTATTGGGAGTATCTTCTATACATAATGCATTGCGTGCTTCGCACGCCAACCACTTGTATTGGCAGAATGTTCAATACACAGAGCATTGCGTCACATGTACGTCCGCTCTAAAATATTAGTAATTATTACTTAGAAAGGTTCAAAAATAAAAAATAAAGTAATTTCTACTTATTTAGGCTATGAATATAAGAAATAAAAGGTCAGTTCCTAGCATAGGAAATAAGAAATTTGCGTAGAAGTGAACGTGTTTAATCGTATTGGAGAATCCGTAATTTGTAAGTAATCCAGGTATTTACATAATAATTTGCACCAAAATAGTTTTAATTTGATTTGAAAGATAAAATAAAGGAAACTCTTAAAAATGGTTTGTACTGAATATACTGCTATACAAAACTATGCTCTCTCTATTTCAGTATATTAATTATTTCTTCTAGATGTGCTTTCAACGAGTCAAAAACTAGACTTCTAACGTGAAACATAGTCCATACATCGCAAGAACATCCTCCTCCGGACGAGGTTATAAAGCGGTCAATCCGTAGTCGGAGGTCTTGATGGTCGGTATAGGTTGAGGATGAACGGGCCCGCAGTTCGTATGCATATTGGACGGCGTTAGAGGCGTCAACTGTTGTCCCAGCACGGATAAATTCGGCGGAGAGTTTAACGAGTGGTGAAGAGACATCATCGATTCCGGTGACTGCATGTGATGGTGTTCGTGATGAAGCTGAGGCGGTAGATCTTCCAGACTCATCCCGGGCGTCATCGGCATTTGATCCTGGTTCGACGGTGTCGTGTTCCTCCTTCTGTCGCTTTGGTTTCTCGATCTGGACGATTTCTTGACGGCCGGTCCCGATTGTCCGTTTTTCCGTCGGACGTTTTTGGTGTTGGGAAGTTTGTTGTCCTTTTTCCACTTCATGCGACGGTTTTGGAACCATATTTTGATCTGTCGTTCCGATAGGCAGAGCGTGTGGGCGATTTCGATTCTTCGTCTTCTGGTCAGGTAACGGTTGAAATGGAATTCCTTTTCTAATTCCAGGATTTGGTGACGCGTATAGGCAGTGCGCTGTCTTTTCGGTTCCATGCCCGGTTGGAAGGAGCCATTAGCTGAAACATTAACACAAATATTTACAAAAATTGTTTGGTATTGTTTTTATTCAAACACAAATTATGGTTAAATTATAGTAAAATTAACATTTATTGCGTATTTCCTTTCGAACTTTAGAACCTAAATAGAAAAATAATACAGTTAAATTAAAAACAGTAACTGTCACACCTTACAACAAATATAATCATTTAAATTCACTGTGTTGATATTTGTTTTCGTTTCAAAAAATGATGGTAGCCTATACGTTTTCAGTTTTCAAATCATGTTTTCATAATTTGTTCAAAATATTTGATTCCGTGTATTATTTATAAAACGCTATATGCATTCATTTATACAGGGTGTTTACAAACTCCCTAGAAATATTTTGTTTATTTGTTCCTTAGATCAAGACAATCAAAAAACGTCATATAAATATGGGTTTGACATGCCTAGTTTTTTGTCTGTCCGTCTGTTTGTATTTTTTACAAATTATTTTATAACTTGAGTACTATTTTAGATAGAAGCTTCACATTTGGCACGAACGTGTACCTTAGTAGGTCAAACAAGTGTATGAAATTTCGTTATGATATCTTAAACAGTTTCAAGATGGCGGCCATTTAAAAACTTTGATAAAACATTTCACGAAAACCGTAATTTTTATAAAAAATTTACCAGTAATAAAAAATTTAGAATTTTAAGACGAACAAAATCACACTTTATTTGCTACAATCGGATAATAAATAACTGAGTAATGAGACATTTACTGAAATAAATATCATACAAAATTTGCACTAAACAACAATTTGCCGTGTACAGTTGTTACATAATTAGGTAAATGTCTCATTACTCAGTTATTTATTATCCGATTGTAGCAAATAAAGTGTGATTTTGTTCGTCTTAAAATTCTACATTTTTTATTACTGGTAACATTTTTTTATAAAAATTACGGTTTTCGTGAAATTTAACATCAAAGATTTTAAATGGCCGCCATCTTGAAACTGTTTAATATATCGTAACGAAATTGTATACACCTATTTGACCTACCAAGGTACACGTTCGTGCCAAATTTTAAGTTCCTATCTAAAATGGTACTCAAGTTATAAAATAATTTGTAAGAAATACAAACAGAAGGACAGACAGAAAACTAGGCATTTCAGACCCATATTTATTTGACGTTTTTTGATTGTCTTGACCTAAGGAACAAATACACAACATTTTTCCAGGGAGTTTGTAAACACCCTGTATATATAAAAGCCAAATCCACTGACTCACTGATCGCGATTTCTCAAAAACTACTGAACGGATTGGAACGAAATTGGTATGTAGCTTCCTCTAGGGTCATAGGTCCTCACTAAGAAAGGTTTTCAAAAAATTCGAAATTTTAGAGGGGTTTTGGGTGAGTCAAAGTTACTAAATCACGATTTCTTTAAAACAACTGAACGGATTGGAACGAAATTTGGTATGTAGCTACCTCTAGGGTCATAGGTGCTCATTAAGAAAGGTTTTCAAAAAAATCGAAATTTTAGTGGGGGTTCGGGGGGGGGGGGGGGGGGGGGTTAAAATTACTAAATCACGATTTCTCCAAAACCACTGAATGGATTATAACGAAATTTGGTATGTAGCTTCCTCTAGGTCCATATGTGTTCTCTATGAAAGGGATATAAGAAATTCGAAATTTTGGGGATTGGGGGGGGGGGGGGGGGGGTCAAAGTTACTAAATCACGATTTCTCCAAAACCGTTGAACGGATTGGAATGCAATTTGGTATTTAGCTTCCTATAGGGCCCTAGGTGATCGCTAAGAAAGGGTTTAAGAAAATTCTAAATTTTAGGGGGATTTGGGGGGTTAAAGGTACTAAAAAAAACCACCGAACGGATTGGAATGAAATTTAGTATGTAGCTTCCTCTAGGGCCTAGCGCTAAAAAAGGGTTTAAAAAAATGGGGGGGGGGTTTGGGGGGTCAAAGTTACTAAACATCTCCATAAGAAATACAAAGTGTAATATATTTATTGATATAATATATTTTTTGTTAATATACATTTAACTTTGATTTGTCTATCCGTGCAAAGCCGGATCGGGCCAGCTAGTGTGTGTATAATCTAAAAATACAATTAAAAACATAAAGAACTTGAGTTGCCTGCGAAAATCTAAACATATATAACAATTTTCTTATTTCAGTCATTTGTAGTTTTATAAAGAGCTGAGACTGCTGGTCTGAGCGCACGTTTTGGAGTTTTAGAAATTATCTAACCTATTTTAAAAATCTTAGCCTACACTGTTGCATAATTCATATATGCATAAATAGAGAAAGTCTAGACAAAGTTTTACCTAAACTAACTTACTTAATCTAAATTATTAATTCCACTCCGTTAGTTAAACCACTCACTATTTTGATATATATTTAACAGTTTAGCAATGAGAAATTTTTTAAAAATGTACGCCGATTAAACAATGATTAATAGATTGATTAGTTTAGGTCATAGGATGGTTAATATGAAAAAGCAAAATGGTGTATGAATATTTTTAAACTGTATACTAAAAGGAAATTATTTCTACTTTATGAGAAACTTTTCTATCTTCCTTATAAGCCTTTAAATACAACGATGTGTCGACACACTGTGTAGTATAAGGTACAGAGTGTTATTAGCGAATTTCCATAGGAAAAATGAGCTATTGCAATGGCCCTTATGGTGAGACCCAAGGTCGGGAGTAGCAAATGAGCACCGATCATGGTCCCTAGAACACGTTTTGGGGTGTCATTAAAATTCATATATATATATGTATATATGTGTTCGCACTCTAGCGGCCGCATTTTAAGTCCGATTTGGACCAAATTTGGTACACACGTTGGTTGTCTAAGTCGCTCGTACGAGTTTGTTAGCCAAAAAAATCCACCAACCGGAAGTGCTTTTTTTGACCGAAAGTAACTATTTTTTGACATTTTTACTACAAGAATGAAATTGTTTTAGAGTTTTTTTATAAAAATATAAATGTAGGATGTTATTCTGCACATTTTGTTTTTTTACGCGACCTTATAGCTCGCTTGGTTCCCCCAAAATCAATCAAAACGTAAAATACCATAAAAGTACCCGGTTCGAGCCAAGTGGTGCAAGCTCGCGAGGCCACTAGGAGGAAACAAATTCTACTAATATATTGCGTACACACAGACAGCTGTTCAACGCCTTCGTGAGTAGAGCTATTTCCCAAATTGTTGGTTGAAACCCTAAAACATAGGCCTATAAACTTAATTTTGGAAATTTGCTCAACTCACGTCAGCGGTTCAGCTGCGTGGTCGACTTATTTATTCTTTTATAATGTTTGTTTATTTGTAAAATTCATTGTTTATTTGGAAAGCTGTGTAACATGTTATTTTATAAATTATATTTTGTATAACTTTTCCGCTTAAGTAATCGTTATCGGTAAACACATGTTTCAGTTCAAACAATTTCGTAGACATACTGTTTTTATGTGATTTGTGTGTTTGTGTGGTGTATGTATAAGTTTTGAATGTACGAGGGTAAAAGTGTGTGTGGTAATTGTAAGAGTGGCTGTGTTTTGTATGTAATATGGGCTACTGAGATTGTCACTTTTATTTGTTTTCTTTTGTTAAAACTAACTAACTTTTTTAAATAGTTGCAGTTAAGAAGAATAAGGATCATGTTAATTTTAGAGACTGTCGTTGGAACGAATTTCCTAAACGCGGGTAGCGGTAGGAGTAACAAATAGAAAATCAAATGCGTAACGAAAACAAGAGTAATTAATTGGTTGCTATGGCAATGGCAAATATAAAATACGAGTAACGAAAAAGCGTTACAATATTGCTTGCTATGGCAATGAATGTAAATACATTCAAGAAACATATGTTTTGGTTCATCAATTTAAATTGAGAGACGATCGGTTCTGTCCGGCGTAGTTCAGATATTATCGTCAAGCGCTGAAATACATTCAATAAACATATAATGTTCGTTCATCAGTCTAGGCCTGACCTAAAATTATTATATGTATACCCTATTTAATTGAGTTTACCTGCCTTAACGGCAACACACACAATCATTTTAGGTTAGGACTAGAAAGTAATTTTAAATAAAATAAATTAAATATACACACAATAATTTTAGGCTAGGGCTAGACGGATGAACGAAAATTTTATGTTTATTGAATGTATTTGCAATGAATGGACATTTAACTGTGTTTACAATCTTAGCTTGATGTTACTAGTAGTTCTGTGAACAGTAGACCTCACTCGTTGAAATAACAAATGTGGTTTTGAGCTTAGGTTAAAAATAGTGTGCCAGTAAGGAAGTAAGCACAAGGTTTAGCCAGTGAAACATTATTTACAATAATTTTTACTACTTTTTATGTAGGCCTAAAGTAAAACATTTTCCATTCGTTACTGAACGTGATTGTTTCTTGAGCTAATACCTTTCTTAATTTTTCTTCAATAATTTTTTTACTGGCATATATGAATTCTTTAAAACTATATCTACAAAAACGCTATGGAACACTTTTGAATTGGTTTAGAATAAACGTATAAAAACATGGTTGAAATACAAAAACTTGGACGATTTTTAACAAATTCGAAGTTCACGGCCATTTTGTGAGCTTACCGTTAGAGATACGGAATAAAATCAAGAATACAATTTTGTTTAAAATTTAATTTTCTTCTAGCAAAATGTTATTAGTTTTTAAATTCGACTTACGGCTAAGCCACAAACTGGCTTTGGAAAAAACCTTACACTGAGAGAAACGGTCCGGCCGCCATTTTTATTCTATTTAAGGGGTTAAAAATGAAAAATGGAAAAAACCGCTTATATACATGGCTCGGCCTAGGAATAAGGAACATTCATGCAAAAAATCATCAAACTCGGTCAAGGCGTTTGGCCGTAATCGTGAGACAGACACACAGACATACAGACACATAGACACACAGACGAAATGCCGAACGGTCGATTTAAAACGGAGACCTCGCTTACGCTCGGTCAATTATTCATTCTACGCCTTTATTATAATAACATTAAAGTATGGAAACAGTAAATATTTATATAAAAAAACAATCTTATAATAAACGGAAATTGAAAGATTAAAATCATGTCGTGTTTGTTGCCGTTAAGGCTGGTAAAAGAATTGAAGAAAAAGCGTGAATACTCTTATATTATATAATAGTTTAGTTATTATAATAAATCATTATTTTTATTATATTATTTATATTGTGGGAGTGGAGGGGCTGTAATGATATAAAACCAACCAGCTTGTTGGCCATGTCCTACAATAATCTAGTTTCTAACTTATATCATTTTTATGTAAATAATATTGTTTTTAATAAACGATGATTATTGATCGTCATTCTTTAATAAACCTTCTTAGTTCTTAGCTAAGGAAGGTATTAAATTGTAGTGGTATTACAAGAGTTAGAGATTCTTAGTATATTCAGAGTAATTACTCTGCCAATTGTCAAAGATATTCAGATACTTTGGAAGCTAATCTATACAGGGTG
>JAGFPH010004576.1:64159-83214 GCA_018207615.1 Philaenus spumarius | reverse complement strand
GTAGAAAATATCATATGGGCGCCCATGCTACGGAACCCTACAAACAGTTTTTTACCAACTTTTCTAAAAAGTTTATTTTATTCAATAAAAAACATTCAAAGTAAAATTGTTTACGCTTTAACAATATTTTAAAATTAAAGAGCCCATCAAATGTATTTAAATCTTTAATGACCATTTGTACCAAATACGTTACTTACATAACTTAAAGGCACTATGGAAATTATTACATAACTTGCCTAGTGGACTACTGTATACTATTTTTCTAACACAGCAAACTTACAAGATGGACTGTGTTTACCAGTTTTGACAGATATTAAAGTTTAGTTCATCTGCTGTACTCACATGATTTTCGTAAATAACGTTTTTATTTTCTCTTTATTTTATTTACAGAGAGTTGTAAAATCATCTTGGGTTGAGGTTTGTCAACATTTGTTGTTTTTTTAGAGAGGCTGTAGAATGCTTTTTAGAATTTTTTTTATCTGTTGTTTTGTACAGAAAAAAGAATAATTTTATTATATTACTTTCAAAGCAATAAATAAATCTTTATATGACGAAAATGATGCACAACGCCTATTAGTATAAAAGCAATTTTAAATGTCTATTTTACTTCAAGAACCCAGTGTACAAATTTATGTATTTAAAAGAATGTGCTAAAACTTCGTACAGCCTTTTATAAATAATTATGAATTCAGTAGTATAATTTTGTTAACACTTCTTGTGTTTTCTATAGTGTAAGTATTATGACAAAAATTTTATAGTAGACAGTCAATCGATTACTATACATTCACTTACTGAGTCATAATTTCTAGATTTATTTAGGTAATGATATCAATAAAGGAGTTTTGAAGTAAACAATTCACAGCACATTGGTTAAACTCATTGAATGTTTTGAATTTTGTTAGTAATATTACAGTTCAAACAAAATTAATAGTAATATCTATTAAGAAGTGTATTTAATGAGTACTCTTATAATTTTCTTTTTAGGCAGAACTTCAGTTGTTACTTCTAAAAGAAGTGGGAAAGAGTCATTTTAGTTTGAAAAGTATTCAAGATCAAAAAAGCGATAGTAAGAAGAAAAAGAGGAGGAAACAACTGAAGAAGAAGAAGAAGAACAAGAAGATAAAAGTGGAAAGTACAGTCAAAGACGACAAGTTTCCGGTATTTATTGTAAGATTGACATTGATTTGACAAAAAGGAAAAGTGACTGATTTAAATAAAAAGAGTGTTTACGAAATGTAAACTAATCATTCACGTACATGTGTATTACACCGTTTACAGTGAACCAGTTCTAATAATCACAGGTCCTGAAATGTTCTATTTTCTGTCTAGCCGCCATTTTGTTTTTATTAGTAAATAATTTTTATCTCTGTATATTTTATTATAAAAAACTTTTCCATATGTTTTCGTTTATGGGTTTAGGAGGTTCTCGTGCAAGGTCGCGTGGGTCCTTTTTTGACAATCGTGTTCTCTACACAAGTTCCATAAGTTTTAACTTATCGAAATGAACGAAGTCATTTGAAAGAGGACGTTTGAAATATTAGAGCAGTTTTAGTGGAATTTGATGTGACATTGTGAGTAAAAATGCGAGGAATCAAAGTTCACTTAAGAAAACAGTTATTCGATAAATTTTAATTATCGTTGAAAGTAAGCTATTATCGTTATGTATCGTTGAAAATGGAGGAAACGAAATATCCAACAATATACCTACTATTTCAGTTGGTTTATTCCAGAAAAAGTTTTTATTTTCCAATCTATGACTTTTGATGTTCTGGCGTAAGATTGTGTTATACATTTTTTAGTATGTTTGACTTTTATTTTTACAGTAGTCAATTATTGACTTAAAAGGGGAGGTCAGACTAGCAAGGACAATCAAGGAACTTATAAGGGAAATTGTTTCATATCAGAGGTATTTCTTTGTCCAGCTTGCCAAATGTTGAATGAATTTCTTGTATTTGTTTGTCCTTTCTTTTACAAAATAGAGTTCTCTTCTTCTTTACAAATATATATATACAACTTAATTAATTTAATTAATTTACATTGGCTACAAGTTAACAAAACCGCAGCCCACCCAACCCAATAAAATAAACAATAGACTTACATAAGGTTACAAGTTACAACAAACAAATAACTAGCTTCCTATTAGAACTACGCCAAACAGGATATTCAAAACAACAAAACTTACTAAATTAAATTTAGTCAAAAACCAACTTATAACTTATTTATTTACATACTAAACACACACACAAAAATAAACCTTTTACATTCCCCCTCCAAACACACATACTCACATATAAAGTCTGTACGCACACACTCACACGAATAAACACGCACACAACCCTTCCATCATCAACCCATGCACACAAATCTGTTTTCGACGTTAACGCACACATACATGATCAAATTAACACTTTAAAATACAGTTCAATATTTTCTATTTGAATTAAATGCTCTCTTAATAACCAGGAAAATGTATTATTATTTTTACAGTTTTTACTTTTAAATGGTAAACAATTCAAGAACTTTGGTGCTAAGTATGTGCAAAATTTCATATATACAACATTTATTTTAGGTACAAAAGTATTTAATTAACTGCGTAAAATGTGAGTTCTTGGTCGTGAACTACAATCACCACCACTTCTATAAAAAAACGTCTTAGAACTTTATACACATATAAGTTTCTGACCTTTTAATGAAACATCTTCAGTATGTTAAAAGTCTGAAAGTACTGCAAAAGTAGCCTATTTTTAAGTTACCAAATGGCATAACTTGAGAATGAAATAAGTCAAATTTGAGATTTTTTTTAAAAATAAAATGGCATCAACTCATATAAAAGCGAGTATACTCCCGTATGTACATACGTACATATACATACGTGAGTAACATATAATATAATAGCTAATTTCATGCATCATCTGTAACACTCAAACAAACCCAGTGTAGATTATAGTTTGGGGTTATGTTAACAACTTCAATCGTTATAATTTCTTATGAAGTTGATTTTATTAAGTATGAGTTATAGAACTAATGTATGCTATAATATGCGTTATAATATTTGCTTTGAGGTTATAAACTTTATATAAATACAAATACAACCTTTTATCATCAAAATAATTTATTTGTACAAATTTAAAGAAGATACCTACTCATTTAACTTCGGAAACATTCGTACATCTTCGTATAATATATAAAAATATTCGATTTTTAATTTATTCACTATAATAACTTCTAAATCATTTCATCTATCAATATAAAATGAAAAGCAACTAAAAGATAGCGCTTTTATCTTTTTTTTAAATATATAATATCGTATGTAAATAAAAATATTTAACAAATTGGCCTACAGTTTTATAATCCTTATTATTGTACACATTTACCGAGTTAAAAATCCCCGTCAGCATAGTTAGGTAGGCCTAGATAATTAGGCCTTAATGTTGTTTTTAAATAGTTTGTTTTTTAAATGATGCATTTCTGATGTGTATATAATTAATCAGCCTGTGAATTTTCACGGGGGCTTACTAGTTTGTGATAATAATCTTTATTTTGTACTAGTGGACCCTGCTTCGCTATTGCTTGATTTAGGCCTTAATTGTAAGGATAGTTTTTCCACTTCATTATTTTGACTTAAGTAATCAAATTGCAAATGGTTTTTGTGCTTCTTAAGAATAATACTAGGGACTCTGGCCCTGGACGCTTCGCGTCCCAACCCCGCCTTGGTCTCATTTGGCTGCTTCGCTTCGCTCGCAGTTGGAAAATACGGTAAAGAATCTCGATAATCTTTGGCTCGTTTGTAAATAGGTTTGTAAAATTATGAAACCAGGCTTAAATATATTAACAGTAATTACAAGATAAGTTATAACCTCAAATACATGCTTTAGAAACGTAAGAGGCTTTCATTACGATTTTAGTCCTAGTTCTACTATCTTCTGTCAACTAAAGTTTTGAAACCTGTAAATATAGTAAAAATTATTGCAGGATTAACATAACCTCAATACTATGTTTCAGAAATTAACCAGGCCTATATCACAAAATTGACTATTAGAATTTATCCATCTTTGCCAAGTTTACCTTTTTTTTGACAAAATAAATTGTTAAATCAGGCCCAATTTATTCTAATTCCAACGTGCTAAAACAGTATAAATTAGCTTGTTTTTTAACAGTAATTAAAATTATCCAATGAACAGCTGATTTTGGATAATACTCAATCTCAGTTCTATTCCACTCTATTTCCAACGTGCTAAACCAGTATAAATTGGCTTGTTTATGAACAGCTGTTTTGATCGGTTTATTTACTATTTCGTTGTTATTTAACCAACATGGCAACCCATAAGACCCTATTTTTAAAATATTCAACTTTTAAATTATATTTTCTAAAAAAATTGCGTTTTTACACGAAATACAATTATATGGGTGTACTTAAAAATCAAAAATACACCTAAATATAAAATGTCTTTGAATTCGTTAGAGCCGTTTTCGAGATCCGCGACAGATACAAAGATAGATACAAGAATTGCTCATTTAAAGTAATAGGACTACACACATTTAGATGTATAGTTTATAAATTTAGTGCAATTTATTTTGATTGTATGGGGTAGCTACCCCATTGTAATATCTTTGATTGTAGTGACCATATTCTCTAAAAGAAGATATTATATACAGTAGAGAAAGTCAGGAACAAAGGTCAAGGGTTGTATTCCCAGTTCCATTTATATTTTTCCCTAATTTTTTTCAAGTACACGTAGAAACTCAGATAGTGGTACCGTACTACATTTACTTACAGTTTTAAATTTTTAAATGTGTTACATTTAACCTCAACCAACAATATACTTATTCCTAATTTTAACAAACTAATTACCTGCTTCGATGACATGACGAAAATATCATTTTCCAGAACTTTGATTGACCATTACTTTGAAACGAAGCAAGATACTAGTTTGAGCCATTCTGTTCCCCTTTTAATAAGCTTTCAATGGTGTATTACATGGCCTACCTTTATATTTGTAATTGTTAACCCCTGAACCTTCCTAAACCTCCAAAAGCATGGAGGGTCAGATATGTCAACAAATTTGTCCTGTTATGCAACACAATATATATACAAAGTTTTGTTAACTTATTTTCAGTAACCAAAATAATAAAGAAAGTTAATGGGACTTTATGAACACTGTATATTACTGTTGATGTGTGTGCATATTCAAAATTTTTAATTTTTAATATTTGGATAATTTTTACAAATATTTTAAATATACATTTTCCATTTTTCTTTTTATATTTCTAAAATTAATTTTCCTTTGTTTATAACAAATACTTAAAATTTCATGTCTATATATTTTTCATAAGATTTGGTTTTGTATACATAAATTTAATAACATGTTTGAGTGAACTATTATAATCTGTTGCCAATGCTTTGTTGATTCTTATTTTTGGTACACGCAATTCATAAGAGTAGCCCACTACAACAGTCCCATGAACGTATAATTTATTTAATTTGAATATATTTTTCGTTTTCAAGGTTATAAAAGTTATTATTATTAAAATATGTCATATATGGGTTCGGGTCGAGTAGATTGGTTACGGAGCTTTGCGAGGGGGAGATAGCCAGTTGAACTTAGCATGTTAGCACTTCGAGCATAGAGTGCACTGACTTAATATCTTGGTATCCATGATAAGATTTTTCAGTAAATATCAGTGATCATGGATGGGTTATTATGAATAATAAATGGTAGTTATTGGTAAACCGTTCCAGTGTTAAAAATAAAAATGCGTCAGAAAAGTTTTTCCTCAACTACTTTGTGTTGTTTAGAACACAACTTGGCACAAGCATTATTTATTTACATAAAATGCAATAAAAATAAGGATTTTATTTGCAAAAGGGACATCCGTTTAAAATGACGTCAAATATCTTGAAAACAATATTCCAGAGTTAAAAAATGTTGATCCTAAAAATATAACTGCTAAAAAAACAAACACACATTATCTCTGATTAGCAGGTACCCGTGGCTTCGCACACGGTCCAAAGTTTCGCCGCATAGTAATACTGTAAATGTTTATTGTTTTAGGGGTTGTTATTACATTTTCACTCCTTAGCAGCATGCTATAAAATGGAACTATGATTTACATATTATATATGTATTGTAAGAAATATTTGTACCAATATCCAGCTCTCTATCTTAATGGGAAGTATAATAATTAATTTGTATTGTTTTAAGGGTTGTTACATTTTCATCCCTTAGCAGTACACTAAAAAATACAAATATGGTTTATTTTTTATATATATCTTAAGAAATAAATGTACAAATTTCCAGTTCTCTAGTCTTAATGGAAGTATAATAATAAATATTTTTTGTTTTAGGGATTGTTTCAACCATTAAATCTGAGTGAATTCTAGCCTATGTCTCATTTCAGGTCATGATATGTGTGCCAAATTTCATTCAAATCCATCCAGTAGTTTTTACGTGATTGAGTAACACACACACAGACAGTCACCATTAGATTTTTACATAATAGTATAGATTAAAGATTTCAAACAACCGCCATTATGAAAATAATTTTTTTGTTTTCGGTGTACAGGTGTAAATAATACGCGTACCAAATTTAAAATCAATACCTATTGCCAAAGTTATTATAGCCTATGCTATGTTTGTGAAACTGTATGTAGATTTATCGTTTTGTTATCGATCTAATAATACAGCTATTCATGGATTGCATCTCATATCTACCACCTGTAGTGGTGAATGTAAGCCGACATGTTGAATAGAATAGCCATGACGTCATGAATGCTATTCAGACAACAAAATGGCCGCGGTACTGAAAGCGCTTTTCGCTGAAAGTGCTTTTTGCCGTTCTATTTATCGAGGGCCAGTGGAGGCATATTCACTTAGGGGTGATAAATAGAAGGCCTATACAAATAGAAAAATACAATTATAATACTTTTGTTTTTATAAAAATCTATCTTATTAATAAAAAAACACTATAATACAGTTATAAAAAAAAAACAATAAAAAACAAAACTAGGCTACAACATGTACTGCAGAATAATTAAAGTAGGCCTAACACTATCTACCTAATATAGGCCTAGTCTAAATTAAGAAAAACAGTAGGCCTAATCATCATTTGCAGAGAAAATTCTGAGTAGCCTACTATTTTGCTTTCACAAAACGACGCCTCGCATATCATTATTCCGCCCGCCGCCGTCACTTTGGGCTTTAATATTGACATGAGCTGTCGCGAAAATTTTTTGTACATACCTATTTTAAATGCCAACATTTCTTTAGCTTTCTGTTTTGCTTCATCATTAACTATAAAAAACCATCGTGTGCTTTGCGAATAATTGTGAAAAATAATTTTACTACACGGGTTATTATGCTATAAGCCTACGGAACATACTATTTGTCAAGATTAGGGCGACATTTCTTTTCAAACTGTTTTTCAAATTTTTACTCTGTCCTTTGTACCTGTTAAAATATCATTATCATTTGATTCTTGAGTATTTAAAAAAATCATTATCATTCGATTATTGAGTATTTAAAAAAATCATCATCATTCGATTCTTGAATATTAAAAAAAAATTATCATTCGATTCTTGAGTATTTAAAACTCATTATCATTCGATCTTGAGTACTTAAAAAAATCATTATCATTCGATTCTTAAGTTTAAAAAAAATCATAATCATCCGATTCTTGAGTATTTAAAAAACCATTATCATTCGATTCTTGAGAATTAAAAAAGAGATCATTATCATTCGATTCTTGAGTATTTAAAAAAATTATTGTTCTATTCTTGAGAATTAAAAAAAAATCATTATCATTCGATGCTTGAGTATTAAAAAAAACCCATTATCATTCGATTCTTGAGTATTAAAAAAACATTATTAAAAAAAAATATGATTACGATTCTAGGGTTAAAAAAATAATTATCAAAGAACAGACTTAACAAAAAAACACTGGCTAACTTAACTAACAGGTAATGAAAGTTAGAGTTTTTCAGTGAGAAGGTTACAGACATTAGGCGCGTTGAAAATTATTTTGGATTATCAAGAAAAGCTTTTTTTACGACACCATTTACTTTAGCCGAGAATAACTCTGGACATAGTTGTTAAGCCTACAGCGCTACACTCGAATAGCCTATATTCAATAGCTTAGCCAACATAATTTACAGTCTTCGCAAAATAATTCAACTGCAGATCGACCCAATTTTTAATATAATTTCAATGAAATACGGTATTTTTAGTCGAGTAAGGGTAAATACACACAGCAAGCCAGCAATTTGTAAACCAAAAATGTTTTGATAAAATGATTTATTTGTTCTGTAGAGATGGTAACAACGTTGCCACCAATTCGCGTCGCACTACTCAGTTCAGTCTTCACAACTTCAGTGAACTGACGCGACGCTTTGTTATATAACACCAATTTGATTGTATTAACAAGTTGAACTATGACTTATTATTATTTTACAGGCAGGAAGTGTTCTATGGTAGCTACTCTTGCTTTTATTTTTGAAATACATATTTGTTTCATTGCCGCTGTTTTTAATTAATAAACTGGATCACAAGTGGAACCAACATATAGCATGTAAAATGACACAGGGAAGAGATTAATATTCAAAATTAATTTAAAACCTAATTTTAAATGATATTTTATTATAATATAAGATTGATTAGTTGTCCGTAGGTATCTTACGTGTTATTAAATAAAATAAAATTATTTAATTTCTGCCATTGATGCTTTATTTTGATCCATGGATTGAGTCCTTGCTAAATCACGGCATCGTTTTTTGAAAACAAAAATATCAAATCTTTTTTACTACTTGTAATTCATGTTGATCATCACCAGGGGAGGTGATTGGATGTGAACAAAAAATGTTGCCACCAAAGTAATTTAAAGCACTGTCATAAAATGAGGAATATAACAAACTTTACGCGACGGCACACAGTGGGGTATTTGACCACAAAACCTGGCAGATATTAAAAAAATGAAAGTGAAACGGGAATTCACTCATTATTACATTAAGAAAGTAAATATTCCAAAGAACAATAAACAACTATTGACCGGCCGATAAACACATTATTTCCTTAGATAACACAACAGTACAAGTCCAGTTCTCAAGGAAGCATTCGGTTAGCTAGAAGATCGTGTTCTATATTGCCGAGTTATAGATTATTTCTCTCACTTATTTAGTACTATTTTGATTGATCCAGAATGGCAACATCAACCTCTAGTAACTATAAACAAAATACATTCGCAAAGTTTAAACATAATGGTTTATAAATTTTTATTAGTTTTGTAAAATATGTAACAAAAATATAGTTAATTTTTTATAGTTATGATTTATATGAAGCATTATGTTAGGCTAACAACAGACGAGACACCGGTGTACGGGACACTATCCGGTGTCCCAGCTTCTCGCAGGGAGAGACACCGTAGAGCCACAGAATCTGGTAGCGCGCTACTCAGTGTCTCATCTGTTGACACACATTTAATTGATAGTACATTTAGTGTCCCGCACACTAGTGTACCGTACACCGGTGTCTCGTCTGTTGTTAGCCTTAGTGTTCCAAATGAGATCAAGCTGTAATTCTAATGTTAATGTAAAGGTTTTTTCTTAATCTTTTTGGAATAACAATCAAATCTTGCACATATTTGCACCTTTAAGGACATACATTTTTTTGTGAAACTCTGTAGGCCTATATCACTGCCAAAATAGGTCTATTAATAACCGTCTCAATTACCATACAATAAACAATTTATTACCATGTGAAATTACCATTGAGAATAAATCTTAGTTAAATGACAAAAAAAGTAAATTTTGATGGAAATAAGGATTAGGGTTGTTAGTAGAAATACAGTTTTTTTATATAAAGATATAATAGTTATTTCATTGTACAAACGTGCACGTGCAAAGTTCCTTTTATAACTTTGACTTTAAAATACATTTGAGAAAATTCAAATTATGCATTAAGCTTTTTTTCTTTTCAAAAATGGAACAATTGAAAATGTATTTTATTTGTGAAATGTTACTTTTATTATTAATGATTTAATTTAGAGGTGTATTCTTAGTTAACTCTTAAAACGTAACATAAAGATAACATTAAGTTGTTATTTTCCAAACACCAATAAATCCTTTCTCCTCCAAATATAATGGCTGTTACAAGTGTTTGATTTTTCTAATTCTATAACTTTTAAGTTTGTTAACAAAAAATGAATATATTATGCACATGTCACAAAATAGAAACTATTTTTTATTGATTTTATCCTTTAACATGACGGACATTATCCCGTTTCCATTCTTTTTCTGGGACGGACAAGAAAAGCATTCAACTGACAGATTACAATTTTAGCGCCACTTAAAATATTGTATTTTGAAATGCTTAGCAATCATGTTACAATTTAATTAGCTTAATTTAACCGTCTTTACTGGAAAATTAATAAATCTCAATTTTAAAATATTATTTCAATATATAAGTTGTCTTTTTATTCACCTATGACCTTCAATCAGGCTTCCTCAAATCTAATACATTTAAAAACATAAAATGGTATATTATGATTAGTATTATGATGTAATTATTTTTACAATGAAGTTTGTTTTCGTAGCGTTTTTCATCTTTTCTGTTTAGATTTTGTTTTAAGTCTGTAAAATAGCAATCTATACCAACATTTTATTACCCACAGCAGAGTTTTGAATTTATGCCACGTTTTACGGTAAAATACCCCACTGTGCGGCGGCGGTAGCGATATCGAAAGCGCGCAATTAACCTTTAAATGTGAGAAAACCAAAGACCGTATAAAAAAAAGGTTTTAAATATAAGTTTTTAATCAACTCATTTCCAACATTTTTCTCGCTTAAAGTTTGTTCTACCCCAAAAATTAAAAAATGTACACTTAGTAACAATTTCATGTTCCGATTTTTTTGGCTGATTATATTTTGAATTTTTATAAATCTGTTAACTGACTGATCTGTACGTTGTTTACTCCGATGGAATCCTCAATTCTTCTAGGTAAGAAAAATATATGTTTAATTACAATCGGATGATCCCTGTGCGATGGAGGAGCGTGTTAATGAGTGCGCGCATTAAAATATTTTGTAGCAGAAATTGCACAGTCGATGAAGTTGACCTCCAAGTGGAGCGGAAAGGACAGTTTTTCGCTTCCAAAACTCCACTGCGCTAGCATTCCAGGTTTAATTGAGTCTATGGTTGGTGTTAATATATTTGTGTTAAAAGATTCAGCTGAGATTTTTGTTATACAATGCATATTTTTTAAAGTCTCAGAATATGTTATTATTTCAATAAACATATGAAACCCGTCAGCTGAGTATATATTAATAGTTATTCTTTGCTATAGCTACTGCAATTAAATCTGAATGTAACTTCCAGTAGAAAATATTTATACTTTTATTTATATTTTTGTAATTTATATCCAAATTTTCCAGTTTAATAATGATAAAATATCTTTTTCGTTAAAAATGAACGTGTTATGTTCAAGACGGAGACTTTAACGCCTAATTATCTTGAAAGAGTAACCCAAGTACGACCTTGGAAGGCGACCAACAGGTTGTTTTGTACTCCTCAAGGATATAAATGGCGACGGTTTGTTATCCGTAAACGCAGGAACGTGTCGGCGGTTGGCGGTTGCTTCCACGCGGGGGTTGCGGCGACCCACCCTGTGTGGCCTATCCTTGATAAATCACGTCTTGTCTTGATTTCAAGACAGAAAAACACTCGGGTAATAAATTAGTGTCACGGAAGAAAATGAATGATAACAATATTTACTGAGCTGTGTTTTAAGCTCGGTCTAATTAAAGTAGGAGGGTGATTGTTAATTAAAATTAAAAAGAGTTTCTCGGTTATTAAGAAATATACTGTATACAAATATGTACATTGTTAACTAGTTGAGGTTCAGTTAATCTATAAGCGTGGTTGTCTTTGGTCAGAAACTAGTAGGATTTTTAAACACAAAATAAAACTCAGTGCACAAAAAATATAATTTTCTTAGTGTTTAGAAAATTAAATCTTATAAATTTTAGAATTTCAAAAACATCAAAACAGGAGGCTGAGTACTAAATTAGGTGTGGTTGCTATGGCAACTAATACATATTGACAAGTTCACTGCTACGCAAATTTTGTATTTCCTATACCAGGAGCTGACCTTTTATTTTTTATATTTATACCCTAAATTAGTAGAAATTACTTTATTTTTTATTTTTGAACCTTTCTACGTAATAATAACTAATATTTTAAAGCAGGCGCACGGGCTTCAAATTGGCGTACGATGCACGCAATGCTCTGTGTATTAAAAATACTCCCAATACGGGGGTCGGCGTGCGAAGCACGCAATGCATTGTGTATTGAAAATACCCCCAATACGAGAATGCATTGTGTATTGAAAATACTCACAACACGGGGGTTGGCGTGCGAAGCACGCAATAAATTGTGTATTGAAAATACTTCCAATACAGGGGTTGGCGTGCAATGCACTGTGCGACGGCCGCTTCTCATAGTGTTCAGTGTCAAGCTCACATGTGCGTCCTTAGCAGTGAACGTGTTGATATTAACACAGCACAGTGTGGTCATCAGTTTGACAAAGTAATAACATTGGCGAATACTTTTTGGCTTCCAATGTATTCAAGCTATTAGTTTTAATATATAACCTAATGGACCAACTGAAGCCAAAATATCCGTGCTATAATGTTAAATATTAATAAATAAATACAGAATGTATAGTTCCAGAGGTCTTGGTCACCAATCCCCCGAGGCAAGTTACGACTAAGAAAATGCAAACAGATTATTGTATCCTATGATATTTTCACGGGAATTACGATTGATTAGAACAGAGACAATTTTCAAGTTATAAAATACTTGGGGAATCCCCTGCGTGCTCCGCAAGCCAACCCCTTTGGGCTTCTGTAGTCATAATTATGTTATCTTTTCTTTATAATAAAGGCGTAGGATTAATAATAACCCCAAAGCTAAGATGGTAAATAATGTTAAATGTTCAAATCAAATTATTTCGTATATTTTATAACAGCATTTATAATAAAGCTTAAAAGAACCAGCAAGGCTCAGTTCTACATTTTAATGAAAACCTAACCTAAAAGAAATACAAATAATTGCTTCAAAGTTTGAAATCAACTGTTAATGGAAATATTGGAGCAAGCAGCTGTTTTATCATTTGTCTTCTTGCTTATCCGCCTTTCTTAGCTTTGTCTTTTTTCGCTTGACGCGTTTCGGGAAGACCCCATCTTCAGAAGCTTTGTTTGCTACCTGAAGATGGAGTCTACCCGAAACGCGTCAAGCGAAAAAAAAGACAAAGCTCAGAAAAGCGGATAAGCAAGAAGACAAATGTTTCAACATCTTAGCAGGAATAATAATAACAAATGCAGTTGTTTTATCTGTTATTTTATTCAATTGTTAGCTTTTGTAATAAATGTAAATACACGTGTTGGTTCATCAGTCTAGGCCTAAGCCAAGATTTTTTCCGACTAAATTTACAAATATTGAAATAAAAAATGTTTTTATCGAAATCAATTATAGCCTATGTTGCCCTGGGATAGTGTAGCTTTTTATTAGTAAAATTATTTTTTCAATCGGTTCAGTAGTTCCACAGATTACCCCCCTACCTACAAACAAACAAAGTTTACCTGTTTATAATATTAATTTAGATGACCAAAATATGATACGGTAAAGCAGTAGGCTATTTCAAACTGGTCAGATAGATCTGGTAATGAATAAAGGTAGCATAATTTTATCAGTGGTAGTTGTTTGAATTATGATAGAGTAAGCTTTTTCGTTCTTTGTGTTTTCTATTATCTAACCTAAAAATACTGAGGTTTGTGAAGTTTCTAAGGTAATAAATGTAAATGCTTTTAAGAAATGTGTGTAGGTCCAGTATAGGCCTAAAACTGTGTTAAAGCTTGTGATCCAAATTAGATGTTTTATTTGTAATATGTAACAACAGCTGATGTTTGAATTTTTATACTGGAAGCCTGTTTATTTTGTGTTTGTTTTTATTTTGTCATCCTAACCTAAAAAAACTGTTGGTTGAGAAAGATAATTTACTGATTCCAAGTTTTGTAAGTTGATTGCTATGGCAATGAATATAATATTCAACAAACATATGTTGGTTCAGTACAGGCTACACAAAGAATTGATTTGCTAAGCTTTTGTCTCGAATCAGCTGTTTTATCTGTTATAAGGCTGGGAGTGAATTATTCATGATATTTTGACCATTACCAAAACTTAAAATAAATATTTTGCAGAATCCTTTCTTAGCGCACCTCTACATAGTGGTATGAAGGTACCCTGAATATGTTAAGTCTTTAGCTGTCATAGTTTTGGCTGCATGTTGATTACGAATCAGTCAAGTCAGAACGTCTTCATTTGTATACAGATAAGCAGAGACCTGATTGCTTATATTTTGTCTTAACCTACAACATGGACTATTTTAATTCAAAGAAGGGACTTTTAGAATTTTGTCAGATTATATAATGTTAAAATGGAAATACTGCACTATTATAGGCCTACGATTAGGCCTCAGGGATATACTCACATTTTGGGAATTGTTGACCAAATACACATTGTACATAATTAATTATTAAATTCAATCACTTGTAGGGGTTTATTATATGAGATTAATATTTTATGGTAGTGACTACAAAGGGTCAGTTTTTTGTGGCAATTTTATTGTTTTTGTAAACAAAATAATTTTACTGTCGATAGTTGATCAAATCTACCGAGAGAGCACGATACGCCCTACAATTCTGTATTAGCATGTTTATTCTATTGTTAACTTCTAACGAATAATTAATAAGGTATATCAAAATTACCAATACCCTCGTAAGTGCCGACACATACTCTTCGCCAAAAAAATACTATACATTTTTGAGAAAGTACCAAGTTCACATTCTAGTTGGAGTAGGTCGCATCAATGGCGATATCTTGATTGCCGTTTTCTACAAAGACGGGTAAGAGAGAATTTGAAATACATTTTCACCGCTAACTTCCCCTCTTAATATTTCCTAAAAGTCTCTGAACATTACATTATCAAATAGTAAACGTAAACAGATTGCCAGAGAGTTGTCACAAATATTTCTTAAGCTCCCCCAAAAAACGTTGTATGGCTTTCCAAATGAGATTTTAAGTTAACGGGTTCCAATTAGTTGATAAAATTTTTAATTGTCAGTATAAAGTATTTTATTTTTGAAGACTGTCATTTACTTTTACAGATTATAAGTGCTTACTCTTTTAATGTTCAACTTGTAACTGTTTAATTTAGTTTTAAATAATAATAAAACTTGGTTACATACTTTTTTTATGTCCGTCCACAGCCCTAATTAAGAGGTTATAAAAAAGGTATGCAACCAAGTTTTATTATTCAATAACAGTTCCTGGAGGCAATACGCTATAGGCCTAATGTATAAATTTGATTTAAAAACTTTAAAATTTTCACAGGTATTTTATGTAGTACAGTTATTATAAATATTCAAAATTAATGAGCTACTCTTTATTTATCAAATAATGGTTTTAATAGTGTCTGTACAATTTAGGCAAATAATTTTGAACTTTCAAAGTTGTAAGTTATCTGTAAAATGTTAAAAACACGTTCAAATAAAATAATAATTATTTTATACATCCAATATTGAATTTAGCATGAGTTATACCAGAGTTTATACAAAAATGTTTGCAATTGATTGAGATTGGTGCCACGAACACGATTTTATTTTAAAGTGGTTCAAATCAGGCACGCCTTCCCTATAAGTTCTTCTAAATCTGTATAATAAAAATGAAATGCTGTTTGTTGGTAAGCACATCACTTGAAAACGGCTGGACCAATTTGCCTATTTTTTGTTTAAAAACGTTCCTAATAGTCCGAATTAGGTTTTTATGGATAGAAAAGTTTCAATCAAATTTAAAGTTTCCCGGAAAATTTTCAAATTTGGGAAAAATTTAACATCCTTTTTTCTGTGAATTCAAGACCATAACTCAGGAAAACAGCTATTCTGATAAAATGCTTAGCAACATATGTTTGTTTACATTCAATACCATAACTTTACTTATTTATATCACTTTATTACTCTTCAAAACCAAAATGTTTTTTAGATTAGATTGACAAACTAAAAGCAAACACCAACAAAATCAACTAAAACTGCTTACTAGGCCTATATTAATATTCAATTCAAACATCGGTTGTTTTGATATTATAAATAAAACAACTGATTAGGATCAAAAACTGTAGGCCTAACATAATTTTTTTAGGTTAGGCCTACAATGAACAAAAACACATTTATTTGTAACCAATTTAGCTAACTTGGAATCAGGTAATTAAAATTCACAACTATCAGTAGTTTTATTTATATTAGGTAAAAACAAACAAAATGTTTACTGTGTTATACGTCAAACATCTAGATCCAAATGTCTTAACATATGGATAAGTAGTTAATGTAGGCTAAATATCCGCCTGCTCATGTGTCGGAAAATCATCAGCTTTGTTTACGCTCCAGACAACAAAAAAAGGTCGTTTATCATAAACAATTGCAATTAAGGAAATAGTGAAGTCACAGAAAACCACTCGAATTAAGCATTTCTTTGTTTTGTATTTACATGAAATGATGACTTAATTCTATTATAACTTACATTTAGGAACAAATCCGCATGGTTTCAAGTCGGTCACATTCAAAACACATCACACATTTCGAGTATTTCAGCGATGTAGGCCTACTGATCTCGCATGTTAAATTTTCAAACAGCATTCTTCTGAATGTACTCCTCCTCAAATTTAATATCCATTTCCACAATCGGGAATTGATACAAAGATCACTCAGAAATAAGTATTTTTTATCATTTTTACAATTTATCTAAATTTTAAGTTCTACTAAATAGATAATAAAAACCATATCCGACTTCAGAGTATCCTCTATACATATTAGCACCGTCCATAATTCAAGCTATTGTCAAATCAGAATGCCTTATACGTAATTGCAAACGGCTATGATCCTTGGATATCATCAATCAATGGATATTGAACCGAAAGACTTCAGAACTGGCTTAAGATGGCAGACTGGTCGACTTGTCTGCAAAGCAGTAGCTACTAGTGACAGATCTGTAGAGCAGACAGGAGAAATGTCGATAGATTGAGAAATGGTAAACAACTACCGTACCTTGTAGTCATCGGAGATATGAACGGTTGGATAGAAAAGAAGTTCTTGTTTGGAATGTCGCGTCGCGTACTGCCACGGAAGCTCATACAGCCATTTCAATTACATAAACTTAAATAAATTAACGGACATGCCTATTTTTTTCAGTTAAGTGTTTAATCTTTGCAAATGATTAATGTATTGATCTTGTGCTAACAGTTTTTAATAAATCAATAATGATTTATGAGTACCATAGATATTGGTTTAACTTTTTATTTGGTATCATATACATTTTCAGGCCTAAAATATTTAGTTTGAGGATGACCTACATTTACCAAGGTAATAGAACACATGTTTACCACATCTTTATTTTGGTGTTTATTTTCTTGTCTTTGATCACAAATAAAAAATGCCAATGTGCACTAAAAAATTTATACTAATATTATAAAGAGGTTGAATTTGTTTGTTTTTTGTTTGTTTGTTTGCATGCAGAGGGTAATCTCTGGAACTACTGAACCGATTGGAAAAATAGTTTTAATAATAAAAAGCTTCACTATCCCTGAGTAACATAGGCTATAATTTATTTGGATATATAATTAAAAAAATTAAAAAAATGTATTTCAATATTTGTAAATTTAGTCGGAAAAAATCTTAGGTTAGGCTTAGACTGATGAATAATCACATGTATTTACATTTATTACCATAGCAACCAATTGAATAAAATATTTCCATTACAAGATTTCAAACTTTGAAACAATTATTTAAATTTCTAACTTAAGAATATTAAGTAAGTAAGTTTTATTCATCGCTTCATTACAAAATCAACAGTATAAAAAATATACAAACTAAACACACTACAAATTCTATCAAATAAATATAAGTATACATACTTTACTGTTCAAAATATAATAGGTTCTAATTATTTTCAAATGAGAAGCAATAAATCCCCGAGGTATATAACACCTGTAAGGGGCAACAAAACAACAAAAATATAACACAAAAGAACTAAGAATAAAAAATGAAGAAAAACAAAAAAATGTTTATAATTTAATTACTATTTAAGCGAGAAATCGCAGAGAGAAATGCAGCCGGACCAATCACAATTAAGCAGAGTCTAGAATAACTAACTCAAAAATCGGCTTCTACATTTGATTACATTGCATAAGCAATGCAATACATTTTTACAATAAAACTTAACAAAAATACCATTCTAAACAAAAACTACATATTAACTTACATTACTAACCTGTCATTCATTCATACATGCTCAATATCACTCATTCGTTCCTTTTACACTCTCAATAACCAACATTAAAAAAGAAATCAATGTTTTTAACTTCAGTTAAATGATTCCTCAATAATCTTATAGGCTAAATCTAAATTTATTTCCACATATTTTAATATTTTCCGGTAAATAATTAAAAAACTTTGGTGCTAAATATGTATAGAATTTCATAAATACTGAAAGGTTTGGTTTCGGTACAATGACGTTAAATTTATTTCTTAATTCTTTACTCCTTGATGTCAAGCTACTATTATTGTTCCCACTCCTGTCAAAGAAAATTTCCAAAACCTTATAAATATATAAACTCCTCAATGGTAAAATATTCAAAGTTTGAAAAAGGGGTGATGTGTGCTCATTTTTCTGCTTGTTTGAAACAATCCGTATGAAATACTTTTGTAAAGTTATAATGGGTTTTACTGTAGTATAATACGCTCCTCCCCAAACTGATAGACCGTACTCTAACTTTGAGCTCACCAGAGCATAGTAAAGAGTCTTTAAAATATTCCTATTGCATAGATATTTTAACATATAAAAAACGCGAATGTACTTTATCAATTTATTCTTTAAGTAACTTATATGTGTTTTCCATGTCAACCTTGCGTCAACAAACAATCCTAAGTATTTGATATTATCAACCTGTTCTATAGA
>JAGFPH010004576.1:28034-42058 GCA_018207615.1 Philaenus spumarius | reverse complement strand
ATTGGTCACCTAGAAGAGATTTATTCTTTTCTTATTGCCATACAGTGTTTGCTACGTAATCAAAAGTGTGATTTTGAATATCTTACAATCTAATTATGTAATTTTGTTCGCTAAATCAAATCATCCTCAATTTCAGAGCTGCATGCACAGCTGTTTATGTATCGCAAGTTGCTACTGCTATTAAAGTGGCCGTATCGCGTTCTACTAATACAAATAAACGTTACCAGAAACTGGCACATACTTTCTTACAAGCATATTTAAATTATTAAACAGATTCACTGTGACTTCATAATTGTATCAAAATAGGAGGGGGGATACATTAAAGTAGGAAAGTAACTTATAAATATTATTATTATTAGCTAGAGAGAAAACTATTCGATCGATTTCGAACAAATTTGCACAAAACATGTCAATTAGACCTGTATAGATGCACGACAAAAGGATTTGAAAATTTTTGAAAAACAACCCCCTTTTTGGCCAAAAAACCCCAAAAATCAGTTATTATTATTATTAGCTAAACGAGAATTTTAAGAAAGATACGGGTTTTGCATATGGTAGGGTACATTAAGGGCTACAAATAAGCCAAATTTTATCAAAATCGTTAGAACCGTTTTATATATAAAAAATAATAACTTAATAAAAAAGTTATAATATTGGGGGTTTTTGACCAAAAAGAGGGTTGTTTTTCAAAAATTTTCAAAATCCTTTTTCGTGCATCTATGCAGGCCTAATTGACATGTTTGGTGCAGATTTGTTCGAAGTCGATAGAATAGTTTTCTCTCCAGCTTTGTATACATACAGACAGACGTTTTGTAAAAACCACTTTTTTGGACCCAAGGGGCACATACTATCTACAGTATAGTGAGAAAGTTCCTCAAATGTCATTGGTTCTAAAATGTACAATGTGAAAACTTCTTATGGCTTATTCGGCACTTTTTGCGTGGGTATACGAAATCGTTTTGCGAATTTATACAGTACCCATTTTACATGCTTGTAGTTTAAGGCTGTATCACACATTCAAAATAAGAAAAACATTATGTATGGGTTAATTCAATAGCTGTATGGATTAAATTAGTCACGACCATCGATATATATTATAGTAGTATATAGTAGTATAGTTCGTTGGTCACGACACGCGCCGATGAAATGGACATTGTGCTTCCTCATTTTGTAAAGTTGTGTTAAAATGGTTTACTTTATAATACCTCTGAAATGGACATTACACTAAACTTTCTAATTTTGTAAGTTGTGTTAATAATGTGCTTGGTGATACCTCTAAAATGGACATAGTACTTTCTCATTTCTTTGTAAATATCTAAATTTGCTAACTTGCTTGCTGTCTATGGTAACGTATGTAAATGCATTAAAGAAACGTATGTTGGTTCAGTATAGGCCTAACTTAAAATTATGTTATTATTATTTGACTATAGGCAATCATTATTATGTTATTTTTTAGATTCCAATTTTAAATGGGACAAGATAAAAGATAACGATCAAATTTCGGATTACATCAATATAACCAACTATTTATATTATGACAGTTTTCCCTTCTGTCGGCATTCCCAAGACTGCTTTCTTTATTTTTTCAATGATAGACTACTATAATTTGATTTTATAAATAGAACCACAGCTGAGACCAAAAAGACGCCGTCTACATTTTTGTGTGATTTTTCAGGCCAAATTTCTTTATACAATATTATTTCATATAGTCTATCTATATATATATAAGCCAAAACCCACTGACTCACTCATCACGATTTCTCAAAAACTACCGAACGGATTCAAATGAAATTTGGTATGTAGCTTCCTCTAGGGCCATAGGTGCTCACTAAGAAAGGGTTTGAAAAAATTCGAAATTTTAGGGGTGTTTGGGGGGATCAAAGTTATTAAAAAACGATTTCTTCAAAACTACCGAACGGATTGGAATGAAATTTGGTATGTAGCTTCCTCTAGGACCATAGGTGTTTACTACGAAAGGGTTTTAAAAATTGGAAATTTTAGTAGGGTTTGGGGGTAAAATTACTAAATCACTATTTTTCCAAAATTACCGAACAGATTGGAATTAAATTTGGTATGTAGCTTCCTCTAGGACCATAGGCGCTCGCTAAGAAAGGGTTTCAAAAAATTTTAAATTTTAGGGGGGGTTTGGGGGGATCAAAGTTATTAAATCACGATTTCTTCAAAACTACCGAACGGATTGGAATGAAATTTGGTATGTAGGGCCTATCTTCCTCTAATGCCATAGGTGCTCACTAAGAAAGTTTATGAAAAATTTCGAAATTTTAGGTGGGGTTTGGGGGGATAAAAGTTACTAAAATCATAATTTCAGATCTTTTATTATTATGACAATAGCGCTTTTATTATTTAAGATCTATATATATAAAAGCCAAATACCACTCAATGACTGAACACTTAAAAAGAATAAAATTACGTTAAAAAGACTGAAAATACCAACCACCACGGGCAACGCCGTACGGGTCAGCTAGTTTCTTTATAAGCTAATGTTAATGTAAATATTAGCCTATAGTTTAAAAAAAATGAATTCGCCAACTTTAATCTAAATGTAATGTTAAAGTCATCCCGCAATCTCCAGCTATCAGACAGAAAACTTTCATTCCAATAAATTTTTAAGGAGTTTACAAAAATATAATGTTTATAGTTGTCGTGGCTATATTATTATTGTAACACAAAATTGTTTAAATTTTCCCAAACAACTGCCAGTTTGAATTTGTGAACTAGTAAACCTGTGGAACTCCTTATTTATGACCGGTTTACTTTACTAATAAATCCATTTAAAACGCGAAATAAATATTCGTTTCATTTATCGAATAAAATTAAAAGTAAATGTTTTTTCGTAATGCAAAGTTGTAAACAAAATCAACTTTACTTTATTAAATCTTAAAACTCAAACAGAAGATTGGTTCTCTATATTATTATATTGTTTGAGTGATGATTGTTGGAATATATGTGGGTTAGCCTAACTTAACTTTACCAAATGGTATATTACGGCCCCTATAGCGGTTCCTGAGAACTATGACACACCATAGGCGTAACCAGGACGACCATGTATGGAGGGGGTTGCAACAACCCCTGGTTGTGCGTGGAAATTTTTTTAAAAACTAAGATGCAAAATAACACGTTTTAGGCTTCCCAAAAGTACTTTAAAATGATATAGGTATGTATACTTTTCCACTTCTAATAATTGTGATTCAGGTCCATTTTAGAATAATTTAGAATAGCAACCATGTCTCATCCGCCGCCAAATCTTTCCCAGTGCGCTGCCTCTAACCCTATAGGCCTGGAACACACACGGAGTTTTTTGTCGGCTGCGGATTGTCATAAAATTTAAAGTGAGCACGCGGTAAAATTTCCAACGCCGCGCCGTCTAAAATTCTTATTGGGATTCATTAAACTGAAGTGTCTAGTTCATCAATCACGAAGTGTGTTATGTAATATATTGTTTCTTTTAATGTTTTATTGACATGAACAGAGAGCAACTCTCGCTTTATTGTTATTCCGTCGCCGATTGAAAAGGAAGCAAAAAATATACTTATTTGGCTTGATATACATTGGCTTAAAATATACATATTGAAGTTCATCCAATCGATAAATAAAAGAAGAAAAGATTTCGGAGCATTCTACATTGTGTTTCCTGATTTTAGGAACTAGAAGAAACATTTTTCAATTATTTAAGAAAGTTGGTTTCTACATGCGGCTGAAGGATATTATTCTACGAAAAATAAACGGTACCAGAAACTGGCACATACTTTCTCACAAACATATTCTCCAACCCCCGTATGTAACCCCAACTGTGACTTCATAATTGTATTAAAGTAGGAGATGGGATAGTAAATTAAAATAGGAAAGTAAATAATAAATATTATTATTATTAGCTAAACGAGAATTTTTAGAAAGATGCTGTTTTTTGCATATGGTAGGGTACACTAAAGGCTACAAATAAGCAAAATTTTATCAAAATCGTTAGAGCGGTTTTTTTATTAAAAAATTATAACTGTTTTTGGGGGCTTTTTTTTGCGAAAAAGGGGGTTGTTTTTCAAAATTGTCCGAAACCGTTTTTCGTGCATCTATACAGGCCTACTTGACATGTCTGGTGCAAATTTGTTTGAAATGGATCGAATAGTTTTCGCCATTTCGCCAAAAAAAACCCCAAAAATCAGTTATTATTATTATTATTATTATTAGCTAAACGAGAATTTTTAGAAAGATGCGGTTTTTTGAATACGGTAGCGTACATTAAAGGCTACAAATAAGCCAAATTTTATCAACATTTTAAGAGCGGTTTTTTTATAAAAAAAATAAAAACTAATTTTTATAAAAAAATAAAAACTGTTTTTTGGGGGGTGGGTTTTGCGAAAAAGGGGGTTGTTTTTTAAAAAAATTCAAAACCATTTTTGTACATCTATACAGGCCTACTTGACATGTCCGGTGCAAATTTGTTTGAAATCGATCGAATAGTTTTCGCACTAGCTTTGTATACATACAGACATACATACAGACATACATACAGACATACATACAGACAGACATTTTGTAAAAACCATTTTTTTCACTCAGGGGGTCCCAAAACGGATATTTCCACAAAAATCTCAACATCGATTTTTTTTGCGATCACTATACTTTCTCTATACTACAGTATAGTGAGAAAGTAAAGTACTAAAATAAGGAAAATTGGCGTGCATTTGGTTACGTTCGCCACTGTTTCGGCGGAGACGGTGGAAAATCCGTCGATTGTAGTGGCAGCAAGCGGCTGCACAGCTACCGTCAGCGGTAAATAATCCGATCGTTTATTTTTCCGACCAATATGTATGCTCTAATATTCTCCTTCGTGCAACTGTTGATATGACTGCGACGGCAAATAATCCGTGGCGGACAAAACTCCTTGTGCTATAATATATTGTAAGCTATTTTATATTTGATAAAAAAAATTAAAATAAACGTGTTTAAGTAGGCGAAATTTATATCAATTTGTTTTATTCATGGAATGTTTGACATTAATTTAATTGTAATCGTTATTATAGAATGTTTTACGTCTTTTCTAATTATCATTATAACTAAATTAACTTCAATTCAAATTTCGCATACCTTCTCGAATCAGTATTTTATAGTTTCACAGCTCCTCCTTGTACCCCGTAACATGACTTATTCCGAACCTACAACTTAACTAAAAGCTTTTAAATCATATACAAGCACTCTACGAAGAAAAAACCCTTATTTGTGACCAATTCATCCAAGCTGTCCAGGTAATAGTCAACAATAGGATGTTCCCTTCTGAATACAATAATATACTGCTTACACGATCTACAAATTCGAGTTGAGGGGAGACAAGATTAATACGACACACTTAGGCTTAGATTTGGAAACAAATGCAGTTATGTAGGTTTAATGGTGGAGGCCGTGGAGGACGCAATTTGTCCGGTGTCACCTGAAGAAGTGGCGAAGCCGTGATGCGATATTGATCGCTTTTTGGGGGACTGTTGGGCGGGCTGCGTGCTGAATAGGACTAATAATGTAAACCACAAAAGGTAATATATCGATCTAATCAATATCGAGGTTTTGGAATGTCGGTAGTCGAATGGGACTTGTATTGGTTACAAGATGATGTTTGGGGTTGAAATATTATTGTGTTAAATACTTGTATTAAATAATTTAGAAAGAATGGGGACGCTGAAAATTTATTCGTTCAAGATATTAAAAAAAAAAACAATCTTTAAACGCAGCATAAATAGGCCCTACTGTTGTATATTCGAACCCAAAATTGTGACTTAAAAATATTATATAATTATTAATGTTATTAATTAAATTGCTTTTAAATGTTTTTTACCTTAGCTTGAATATTAGCTTGAATGTTTCACCAAGTTGGACCATTTTCGTACAGTCATAGTCAAATAAAAATCTTTTATTCATCGCCTACTTAAAATAAACGTGATATTATAATAATAAGAGAAATGAATGGTGGTATATAATGTGAGTCTTATGTAGGCCTACATTTTTACAATCAAAATATATTACAGTCTAATAGACGAGATTGAATAATTTAAATCGTCAATATTATTTTGCAGGAATTTCTGTTTACATCGCTCTATTTCAAATTGCATCGCCTACTTAAAACATTATATTTTTAGGAATAACTTAAGCATAATTGATATAATACACTGCATACAACTATTAATAAAACGCCACTTGCATATACACACACCTTTAATTTACTGCGTTTAGCCTATTTAAAATAGTTTTTTTATTTAAATTGTCTTAGTTGATAAAGCAAAACCGTCAAAAATTTTTCCATATTTTGAAAATATTGCATTTTTGTTAATTTTTTCAACAAACAAATTGAGACCCCTTAAATAACAATATTGGCAAACAAATTGAGACCCCTTTAATAACAAGATTGGCAAACAAATTGAGACCCCTTTAATAACAAGATTGGCAAACAAATTGAAACAACACTATCGAGTTTAGTTAAACTATTGTATTTGTATTCACATTTATATTAAATAATTTGTACGTATCATTATATCAAGAAAAGAATTTCTAAAAATGAAGACGTTTTATACATTTTATTAAAACAATATAATACAATGCTATTATTATTTAATGTCTTATAAAACTACAATTGTGTTACAATTTAAGTATTTAAGTTAGACTCGGTTAGACTAAGTATACAATGTCTTATAATAAACATATTAAAAAAATTATCTGGACTATTTTTAAGGCTCACATTGAAATATTTAGCTCTCAAGGTTGTATAAGAGTACCTCATCAAGAATAATATAATAAAGTACTACAATACTGCACAGAAAACATTCGGCAAGCGAGGCCTTACTACATGCTGCGAGACCACACACAGCTAGCGGTCAAAGGGGAACATATTCTCCCACTAAATACATTTTTCTTAAAGTCTTAAACCTTTTGTACCTGTAGCAATCTTAGTACATTATCTAGTTTCTACAGTTTATAATTAATTATTGCAGCCGTTTTTTTTTAATGGTTACTTATATTCTTTTGGCACAAAATAAATTAATTTAGTTTTTCCTTTATAATACAGATCTATTATTATTCATTAAATAATAATAATATTAAACAACAATAAATTATATTTTCATGTAATGCTTTTATTTACGAAATTATATTAAAGTAAATAATTTTGAAATAAAAGAATTCATCTAAAAATTATTATATTACATTTCAAGTTAGTTTCAACGTTATCTTTCTATACCATCTTTCAATTCTTTTATCATTTTTTATTTAATGATGATGAATGGCTTTACTTAATTTATAAATTTAAATACTACATTTTAATGATCATTTTAAATTTTACAATGTAATATGGCGCAGAATTATGAATATTAATACTGAAGTTGTAGAATTGTTGATCCTAAAGAGAAATACAAGTCAAGTTTACAATCTATATTTTCTAAAGCCTTGTGTACATAGTCTGGCTTTATAAAACAAAGTCCAACCGATAAATAGTAATGTTCATATTATTAAAGTAAGAGATAGGTTATTATAAATAAATACATAACGCAAGATGTTTCAATAAAAAGAGCAAACACACTCGCAAATAAAGTTACAAATCAAATTTAATTTAAAACACTGTGTCTGAAATTTGTCCATCGTTCAAAAGAGCAACGAGACAAATAGGCCACGTTTATATTTTCTCCTAACGCATGAATACCAAAAATACTTTTATTTGAAAAATGTTTATTATTTTTACTTCAGAGGAATGCATTTTAAAGATAAGAAATATTTCTGAAGACAAAACTAAATTCTTGTCTAAGTAGAAAAAGGACACGCATACAAAGTAGCTCCACAAAAATTTAGTTTAGTTTTAGCACCAGATAGTGTTACAAAGATAAAATTTCTTCGATAAATAATTATAAAATAAATACAAATTACTTCTGTTACAGATTAGTGAAAACACAAGTTAGGCTCTGCAAAAAATACAAGCTTACAAGCATATAAGCATTTATTTGATACTAGAAGCACCCGTGAAAAATCACAGGCTGATTAATTAGATACACATCAGAAATACATCATTTAAAAAACAAATTGATAAAAGGGATATTCAGGGCAAAGGCCTGTCAGGAATACGTTATGTTCTTTATAATAAAGTGAAGGTTTATAAAGTTTATTCGCTTTTACGAATTGCTCATATATATACAATAGGCTATATAGTTTACCTTATACAGTAGTCGGAGCAATTCTTTGTATTTTTGTAGTTACAGCCTGACGAAGCCGGCTGTGAACGGCGAAACAGCGATGTAGTGTAACTAAAAAAATTATTAAGAATTGCTCCGACTACTGTATAAGGTAAACTGTATATTGTAGACATACTTTATCATTTAGTTGCTTTAGTTAATATATTAAATTATATATAGGCCCTACATATTAAATAACGGTGGCTCAATAGGGTCCGTACCAGCCCATAATCAATGTTGCCCGGTAGGCTACATTTAATCGTATGGGGCAATCTACTGTTTATCTTCGCTTTAACCTGTTCTACATTTCATCTGACATTTGGAAAAGTTATTAAACATAGTTGCCAGCATTTTAAATTTTGTTATGTACAAACCAAATTAAACTTTTGTAGAGCTACTTTGTCCCCTTGGTCCCCGTTTCCAGTAAAAGGCTATGTCTTGATTAAACATTCTTTAATTTATATATGTTATATTTTTCTAACCAAAAGAAAATAAAGTTAAATAAAATATTACGGTTGTTTAATATTTAAGAGTAAACAAAAATGACCACCCTAAACTCTGGTTTTTGTGGCTCATTTCACATAAAAATTCTCTTATTTCCTATTTCCATGAAATTGATAAAAAATCTATATTGTACGAACTCGAAAGTATTTCATCGGTATCTCAGGCTATATAAACACATAATATTAATAGGCTAAAGCAATACATTAATTTTATAAAAGTCACGCGTTTGTTAAAGTGTACTAATCTCAAAAATGATTTAACAACCTGCAGATTTTTGTTACAATAGAGCCACAAAAAAATAGACCTGTGTAATTAAAAACGTAGAAAGTAATAAATAAATAAAAATATAGTCTATAATCAATTTGATAACTGACTGTTTACCATTACTTTGTCAGAACCAAATTTTTCCGTTTTGAGATATGTTTCGAATTGTAACAACGAATTAACATTAATAAAGGCCCGTAAAAATAAATTCACAATAAAAAACTGAAGAAAAAAAATAGCCTGAAGTTATAACTTGTAGTAGGCCTACTGTATCTAGTCCCAGTATGTTTCAAGCAAACCGACCCAATTAATAGTAAACAATAACCTTTATCGCTAATGAACTGAAATAGACAAATAAACATGTTTGAAGTGCCGGAACAGTAAACAAGATAAGGCAATTGGCCGGCTATACATCGACGAAAGTAAATCTCCAGTAGCGTGTGATGAATCGTCAACAAGCGACACCAGTTCTTCATCAGATGACGAATTTTAAAGTGACTCGTTCGTATTTATTTTCCCGTGCCTTGAATTATGCTAATTAATTGTAAGAATATATAACATATGTCAATACGGGAACATTTGCTTGAAACATACTGGGATTAGAGACTAAAAGTTACAACTTGAGGCTATATTTTTTTATTTGTTTAGGGTGAATTTATTTTTCCGTGCCTTTAATCGTGTTAATAAATTGTTTGAATACATAAATACGAAAAATATCTCAATATGGGAAGATTTGGTTCTGTCAATGCAATATTAGTAGGCCTAAACAATGTAAATTTTTAGGATCTTTAAATATTCTACCAAGCCTATAGTTAGTCGGTACAATATAGTAAAACGATAGCCTACAAATAACAAAAATGTAATTTTACTTTCCGCAAAGTAAAAAGTTAAAATTAAAAAAAGAAAACGTATAGACTAAACGATGATTGTTTATTTTAGGCTATAGAAATATTATAGTACATTCTTAACAATACTTTCACAATAGGCTACTGTATTATTTACTAATATTATTATATTTACTCGTATATTTTCATGCCAACTAAAATAGAACTACGCATTTTTATAACATGTGTAAAAACGTTCAATGGATTGTTAGAAAAATGTTCGCCCATGCTAATATTCAAACTGCTATTCTGTTCCATCGTTCAATAATAATTTTCGCACTAAAGTAGGTGAAGAGTTTGTTGATTAAATAAAACTCCGCAACGAAGAACAAAAACATCTGCAGATGACGACGCAAACATAATTTTACTAAAGTACATCTAGGCTTTATTGACTATTTAAAATGAAACGTTGGAACGCAAATAAAATATGTTCTCTTATTTTATCTGAATAAAGTATTTATTATAAAATATTTATAATAAAATATTTCAAAATCACCAAATATAATTATTATGATAAAGTTTTATCTTTTTATTTAAATGTTACCTATTTTTATTAAAACTTAGGCTAAATTATAACAACAATTAAATGTCTTGTAACTGTTTTATATTTTATGCGACACACGCAAATTAATTGTTTTGTAGTTTGGAGTATCTTTTGCGTGGTATGCACTGTTGTAATCAAAATTGTGCAGGTCCCGAGAGTAACTTAGACCTAATATTAAATAGACTGCTTGTAGCCTACATCTACCATTTAAAAAATAAAATTGTCGTTCATCAGGCTGAATAAGATATGTTCCCTTTGAAAAGCTCTTTAACTAAGATTAATTTTCAAAATACCGACTCATCTGAAAACTAATAAATAAAACATTTTTATAAACAAAAAACTACATAATTCATTAATTAATAGTGAATTAAAAAATGAAGAATTTTTATACAGCTTTAATATTACTTTTATTATTTCGATTTGAAGGATAGAACAAGAGAAATCTTCTTCCTGGAATTATAACTGATGGTTAATTCTTTATAAATCCATACACAACGAACATTTCTATGATGTCGAATAAGAACAACGAATATTGACTTAATTTCCGGAAAAATCCTCAATAGGAATCATTTTAACTTAGGCTTACGTGATTTTAATGTACCTACGTCGTAAAAGAAAATGTTGAAACGAAAAGAACAATGGTTCTACATGGAGTATGTAATTTATGTACTCCGTGTTATAGGCTACTATTGTGGTTCTTGTAGTATTAGTAGAGTTATCACACAACCATTTTGGCTGCCCAACTGTAGGCCTAACTTATAGCTACTTTACCATATCAACGCTACTTGTCCATTTTAAAGTGTCAAGCTAATTTATGATGTATTTAGGCTAAATAACTTAATAATTTGCAACTAATTAGTAAATGAAGATTAATTAAGATATTATATATGAGAGAGTTGAAGATTTTATGAATAACACTATAATTAATTGATGAATTATTTCAAAATAGTGAAGGTAAATACATACTTGAGTTCCATATAAATAAAGTAGGTCTACATCTACTAAGAATATCAGTAAATATAGGCTTAAAGACATATCAATATTTTTTACCCAAGTGTTTAACATCTTTCTTTAAGGCTCGGGTCTCTAAATTCAAAACGGCAAAGTTGGTAACCAATTTAAATGTTAAAATAACCTAACCATACATTCACTTTTAAGCATATATTTTTGTTATTTTCGTCAAAAAACGAAAACTATATTTTTGTTTCTTAAACTAAAAAAGATTGTGGGTGTTGATTGCTAAGCTTTCTTGCAATATCTCTTTTTGCAACTGAGTAAAAAATTAATAAACTTTACTATTTATATCATACGTTTATGAAAACAATAAAACGGTTTTTGAAAATGTATTCGGCAATCAACTCATATGACAATACTTCAAAATGAAACCAAATTTTTAAAATTATTCCACGACTTAACGGAATAAAATGACTTATTCTGTAGCATTGCTCTTTTATTGGAATCAGATTCAATATGGCGGACAGGGTATCCTCCCCTTAAGCCCAGTTCATCGTGTCATTATTTTTTATCGAGTGTAAATAACTAAACTGTGTTGCCGAAGTTAACTACGTTAATGTAACATAAAAACAAACTCACCAACTCCTGCCACATGTATCTTCTTCATCCACGGGTAAATTATCCTATCCCCCGACTCCGATCCTTCGTCGATCATAAGAGGCGACCCGTCTTCGTTCGTAAGCAGCTCATCGTCGTCCAACTCGTCCTGGTCGTCCGAATCTATCTCGGTACCTTCCATCGACACCTGGAGGTCATGGTGTTGCGGCGTCGATCCCGGACTTCTCAGGTGACAAGGGGAGGACGACGATCCTTTAGGACTGTCTAGAACGGTCGACGGCGGTACGGTACACTGCGGAGGAGGTTGGAGGATCGAGGGAGGTTGTTGGGCTTCGGGAGGAAGCGAGTGGTGGTGATGTATTTCCGGATGAGGATGCAGTTGGTAATAGTTCCCTCCCGCGTAGGTACCGTAGTTGGTAGGAACTCCTCCGTGACTTCCGGAAATACCGTAAGGCGTGCCGGTAGCCTGGTGGTGGTATCCGCCGTATTGGGGGTGTCCCGCGGGGTTGTGGTGGTGGTGTCCGTTGAAGAAGTCCGTATTTATGTAATTATTTTGACTGTACTCTTCCGTAGGAGGGAACTTTGGATCTACGACTACGCTCTGGTGGTGGATGGGAGGTTGGTGGTGGTGATAAGAAGGTCCAGTGTTCATCAAGAAGGAACTCATGTTATCTCCGTTATCAATAATCACAGTTAATGGAAAACTAAATCACTAAATCCTGGAAACACTATTTCACTACGTTCAGAATCACATTTTAATTTTACACTTTATAGTTCACTTAAACACTTTTTAAACAAACACGCGATCTACACTAAAACCACTTACATAATGTTGTTCTATTTCGATATATTAGAAGTTTAGTCGAACTAAAATTACAGACCCGAAATGCACGTCAGTTTTAGCAGGTTGTTTTTCTCGTTACTAAGTGTCGAGCAGCGGGAATGAAATGTTGCACAGACAGTCGAGAGAGAGGACCGAAGAGGAGGGTTAGAAAGAGACGTACGATTACACCACGCCCACCGCGGCAATTACAGCACCACGTGACCGACTCTCAGCCAATTACGACGAACGCCATGATGGATCGGTTTACTTCAGCGCTCCTTGTGGCAGTTTCGCCGACTTGTATCCTTGTGGATTGGTGTGGATTAAGGCGATGATTTGACAGAAAAAGTGGGGGGAATTGTTTTCAAGCTCGGAACTTATTTTGTTTTTGTCGGCCTTCGAGAAGATATACCACGTCGAAAACGGCGCTCTTAATTCTTTGAAAGCTTTTGTCCCCTTGCAAGCTGTATTGCAAGAAAATTTAATTCCATTATTTTGAAGTTGGAAATTAAGTTAAATTATTAATCATTTACGGCAGCTGGGAGAATACTTCGCGGTTGACTTCCAAAATCAAAATGAAATTCAGACTTGTGAGATATTTCAATTTGAATTAAATAGCTTGTAAAAGCCTTATTAAAATATAATACTAGATATTTATTACATTTATTCATTGGAGCCCATATGATATTTTCTAGGGGGAGTTGGGGGGCTAGACCGGAGTATGGGGCTTAACACGTTCACTGCTAAGGACGCACATGTGAGCTTGACACTGAACACTATGAGAAGCGGCCGACGCACAGTGTATTGCACGCCAACCCCCCGTATTTGGGACTATTTTCAATACACAGTGCATTGCGTGCTTCGTACGCCAATCCCTGTATTGGGACTATTTTCAATACACAGTGCATTGCGTGCTTCGTATGCCAACCCCTGTTTTGGGACTATTTTAAACACACAGTGCATTGCGTGCTTCGTACGCCAACCCCTGTATTGGGACGATTTTCAATACACAGTGCATTGCGTGCTTCGTACGCCAACCCCTGTATTGGGACGATTTTCAATACACGGTGCATTGCGTGCTTCGTACGTACCAACCCCCGTATTGGGAGTATTTTCAATACACAATGCATTGCGTGCTTCATACGCCAACCCGCATAATGGGAGTATTTTCAATACAAAATGCATTGCGTGCTTCGCACGTCAATTTTAAGCCT
>JAGFPH010004576.1:0-22589 GCA_018207615.1 Philaenus spumarius | reverse complement strand
ACGCAAAATGCAAATATTTTAAGCCTTTTGGTTCACTTATACGCAAAGCTTATTATTTCTTTCTTATTCTATTTTGCTTGAATCTCACATGTAACTGTTTTTATATAGGCCTACTTTGCAAAATATTTTATACTGACACACTTGGATAGCGAGTTACATAATTCTTTTCGTGGTGTAACCGGTAAAATATTTGTTATAGGCCTAGTTTGAATCGGTTTAATATTTTGTCAAAGTAAGATATAGGCCCTACTTCTTATATAATTTATTTTTCAAACATAGCCTACTCGATATATTGTTTATCGCCAGCTATACAATAATTTTCAGATTTAAGTCAGTCAGAGTACAGATAAACTTAGTTATTCCGATCAAATCAAACTATTTTTAATTTACAGGTCGAATTTTGTCAAATATAAGGCGGTCAAAAATTAGATTTTATTGAAGACAGAATTTTTGTCATCTAACTCGTTGATACATTTTTAGCGAATTCCACAGGAAAAATGAGCTATTGCAGTGACCCTTTGGTAAGGCCTAAGGTCGGGAGTAGTAAATGGGCACCGATCATGGTCCCCAGAACTCGATTTGGGGTGTCATTAAATTGTATAATGTATAAATATCTGTTCGTACTCTTGCGGCCGCATTTTAAGTCCGATTTGATCCAAATTTGGTACACCACACGTTGGTCCAGTCTACGACGCTCAGACGAATTCGTTAACACAAAATATTCAACAACCAGACAGAAAGTAAAATTTTTTGAGATCTTTCGTACGAGAATGAAACTTGTTTAAAGTTTTTTCTACAAATATAAATGTATAATATTATTCTGCACATTTTGTTTCTTCACACGACCTTATAGCTCGCTTGGTTCTCCCAAAATAGATCAAAACGTAAAATACCATAAAAGTACCCGGTTCAAATTACCGTGAGGGCATCTTATGATCCGAGACCCAACTCTGTACTCTGCGAACAAAGCGAAGCAGTCCACGACCCGAGGCCTCAAGGCGGAAGGGCGCAAAGCGAGTTTTTCCGCTGCGAGCGGGACGAAAGAGCGCGTGAGTCGAAGCTGAAGGCTTAGCTGCAAACAAATTCTACTAATATATTGCATACACATAGGCAGCTATTCAGCGCCTTCATGAGTAGATCGATTTCCCAAACAGTTGGTTGAAATCCTAAAACATATAGGCCTAAACTCAATTTTGGAAATTTGTTCAACTCACGTCAGCGGTTCAGCTGCGTGGTCGAAAATTATTTACGTTTTTATCGCATCGCATAGATCTAAGATAAGTAAAAGCGGTCGTGTTGTTCTTAAATTCAAAATAATCGTTAAATTTATTTTTATCGCATTGTTCAACAGTCTTGTTTAAAACTGTTTATTCGAAGCACATACCCATAAACTTGATTTCCTACATTGAACGATTTTGATTGGCTTCTTTAAAGATTGTTTATGGAGGAAGCTTAGTGCAATAATTTGGCAAATGTTTTAAGAGTGAAATTTGTATCCTAATCCTAAGACATTGTAAAAAAAGATTAAAAAGAAGAGGACGCATCTCACTGAAGTTAGATCCTTGCTTAAGTTACTTTAGAGTTCTTTGATATACAATAATCTTAAGTAAAACTTATTTTATCAAAATAATGCAACTTTATTTCGACGTAGTATAAAATTCACAGTAACGTTTTTCCACTTAAAAAAATTGCCTATATTTAGGCCTATATATATATAAGCGAAATACCACTCACTCACTCACTCACTCACTGACTCACTCATCACGATTTCTCAAAAACTACAGAACGGATTCAAATTAAATTTGGTATGTAGCTTCCTCTAGGGCCATAGGTGCTCACTAAGAAAGAGTTTGAAAAAATTCGAAATTTTAGGGGGGGGTTTTGGGGGGATCAAAGTTATTAAAAAAACGCTTTCTTCAAAACTACCGAACGGATTGGAATGAAATTTGGTATGTAGCTTCCTCTAGGGCCATAAGTGTTCACTAAAAAAGGGTTTTAAAAAATTGGAAATTTTAGGGAGGTTTGGGGGGTAAAAATTACTAAATCACGATTTCTCCAAAATTACCGAACAGATTGGAATACAATTTGGTATGTAGCTTCCTCTAGGGCCATAGGCGCTCGCTAAGAAAGCGTTTAAAAAAATTAGAAATCTTGGGGGGGGGGTCAAAGTTACTAAATCACGATCATTTGTCGCATTTATTTCACCAAAATTATTATGCCATAGCGAAGCATTGCCGTGTCAGCTAGTATTATATACATATTACTACTTTTCCGACTAAACTAAATTAAATAAAAAACAATAAATTAAACAATGTCAGCTTTACCTTAAAATAACAAAAAATCATTAATTAACTTATTTATATTAACTGCGAGGAAATGATAAGGATTTAAATGCAAACCATGCTTTATTATAAGCTAATGATTTCACCTTAAATATATAATATGTACATAAATATTTAATAATCAACATCCGTTTTACAATAATGAAGAAGTTTATCGAATACAAATCTCTGTTATAATATAAGACTAGGGGCTCTGCCCCTGGACGCTCCGCGTCCCAACCCCGGCTCGGCCTTCGGCCTCAGATGGCTGCTTCGCTTCGCTCGCAGGTGGAAAATTCGATAAAGAATCTCGTTAATCTTTTGCTCGTTTGTACATAGGTGACCGAGCATAAATTAGCTGTTTTATTTGGCAGCTGACTCAAACTCATTAAACATTATCTCCATAAGATTAACATGGGAAATTTGAAGGATTGTATACCGGGGCTCCTTCTCGGGTGAATAGCGGCTGAACGGATGATAATATATAAGACTTGACATATCTGTGAATGATTATGTTCAGTTTTTGATCCAAATTAGCTGTTTTATATATAATAGGTTTGTAACAACCAATGTTTGAATTGAATTAAAATATAGTTAGCATTTTTCGTTGATTTTTGTTTGTGTTTGTTTTTAGTTTGTCAATGTAACCTCAAAAAGGTAATACTACATTTGATACTGATTTGATCCAAATCAGTTGTTGATCAAAATCAGCGGTTTTAAGCTTTTCATACGAACAGCTGTTTTTGTGTCCTTGATAAAATCAAAAGAAATATTTCTTCTTCTTCCTTAAGATTGACCTTCCATAAGATTAACATTGAAACTTTGAGGGCCACTGGGGCGTAGCCCTAATGTCCTAGGACTTCGGTAAATGCTTGATGACATATCTACAGGTAATAAGACACATTTTAAAACAAAAATCATCAAAATCGGTCCATTAGGAGAGGCTGGGCGATTGGAAATAGGTTTTGACCAAATTCTTTTAATATATATAGATGATTTCTATCTTCCACACAGATACTCTGATTAGGACAGAGGCACTTGGATCCTGAAGCATGCGCAGTAGGGCAAGGTTTTTTGTATGAATGACAGGATATTTTAATATAGTAGAGCGAAATAAACCTAACCTAAAAACGCTGTTGGTGGCCAAAAATTATCTGATTATACATTTGCCAAGTATTTTGCTATGGTAGTAGACAATAATTGCTTTAAAGAAATCATGTTAAGCTTTATCCAGATCAGCTGTTTTATTTATCTATAATATTTAAAAATTGATTTTTAAACTATAATAGGCCTACAGTAAGGGTTTTTCGTAGATTGTTTTGTGTTTACTTTTATTTTGTTAACCTGGCCTAAGAAAACCTGTTGGTTGTAAAGAATAATAAACAGATTCTAAATTAGCTAAGTTGGTTGTTATAGTAATGAATGCAGATGCAATGTAACAGACATATGTTGCTAAGCTTTTGATCCGAATCAGCTGTTTTATCTGTTTCAAAATGTTTACACTATAAAATAAAAATTTAGCAAAACCATTTCTTAGTATGCGTCTATAACACCATACAATATTCCTTTAAATTTTCGTATTTTTATCTCAAGCGGTTTTTGTTTGGCCTACGTTGATGCTGTGTCAGTTAGGATAAAGCCGCTAATAACTTAAGTTGTTTTGATATAGGCCTATAAATTGTTCAGGCCTATTATAGATTGTTCATAGTCGACAAAGCAGTTGTCCCCATAGTTGATTAAAAAACATATCTTCGCATAATTAGGCTATACTTTAAAAACATAGTCTACTGTTTTAGAACGATACAAATTTTACAACATTTGCACCGAACCCAAGTTAATAAATTGATAAAATACGTTTTAAAAATGTATGAAACCGGTAGTTTTCTTACGAAACCTTAATTGAAAAGTTGAAAATAGGTTTAAATCGTTTTGGCTCCTTTTATTGCTACGATGAAATAATTATGACTTAATTACAAAATGACTCACGAGGACCAAGGCTTCTGTTCTATGAACCGAATTAAAAATAAAATTAAGTAAAATGAATAATATTATGTGCAGTAAGGAAAATATTTTTATATAAAAGGCAAACTTTAAACCATTTGGAGATTGCGTGTGAAGCACGCAAGGGTCTTCTCTAAGGTTATCCTCACATTACCTTTGTACGTAAGAAATTGCTATTAAAGAAACATAGTATTGTTAAATATTTAAATATCATAATTAATTAAACTGATGATCCAACCAATCCTTGTTCTTAGAATTTATTTATTGACTGCATAGTCTGATTTATATTTAATTATATTTATAAAACTCCTTGTTTAGTTTCATCAAAACCATCATCCCTCGTTCTTCAAACAAAATACATACTCCACCCAACGCTCCTGATCTTCTAAAAGGGAAAAATTTAGTTTCAGCCATGTTTCGTTGACATGTTTGAGAGGGGTTGCTTGTCATATGTGGGGTTATCAAGTAATGCACCCCATTCACCCTACAGCCCCACAGTCGCCATCTTGACAACCCCATGTTCTTGAAAGGGATTTGTTTGCTAAAGGCTGTAGAAGCTTTTCTCAAAGTATTGTTGTCTTTGTTGACAATAACCGGAGCTCAGACGGAAAAATGTTTTCCAGACGTCAGGAGAAAACAACTCAATCGTAGTAACTACCCTGCCCTTCTTACAGACTAAAACTAATTATCTGTGGATGTCCGCCATTTTATATTTTCGATAAGAATAATGCCCTACTTAAACAAATTTACTCTATAGTCACACACACATGTATTATAAGACACATGAATTGGACCACTTTAACACGTTCATTGCTAAGGACGCACATGTGAGCTTGACACTGGAGAAGCGGCCGACGCACAGTGTATTGCACGCCAACCCCCGTATTGGGAGTATTTTAAACACACAGTGCATTGCGTGCTTCGCACGCCAACCCCCATATTCTGAGAATTTTCAATACACAGAGCATTGCGTGCTTCGCACGCCAATTTTGATCCTATGTGTTATGGACGCACCTGTGCGTTCGTTTTAAAACATTAGTGATTATTACGTAGAAAGGTTCAAAAATAAAAAAAATAAGTAATTTCTACTCATTTAGGCTATAAATATAAAAAATAAAAGGTCAGCTCCTAGCATATAAAATACGAAATTTGCTAACATTAGCTAACGTTTTACATTGCAAGACAAACGAAAGCGTTATACTTTTAAACATTTTTAACTCTGAACCTGTATTACAAATAATAAAAAAATAATAATAAAAATGGTCTAGTGGAAGTTCGTGGTTTACTATAATTTAGTAGTAACACAGTTTCAGCTTAATCAGATTATTTTTATTCCTCGAGAGAGGCTAGTGAACTTGTCCTCTAACAGAATACACTTTTAGATTATTTTTAACAGAAACAAGATTTGTTTTACACACTTCCTCAGCAAGGGATATTTAATTAAATTACAAGTGAAAAAACATAGACCATGACCGGGAGTTGAACCCGGGACCTTCACGTTTCCGTCGTGATGCTCTGCCAACTGAGCTACCCTGATATCTCCAGATATTGGTCCTGTTGGTAATTGCAGTAAAACCGTACAAGTGAGATAACATCGACCAATATCTGGAGATATAAGGGTAGATCAGTTGGCAGAGCATCACGACGGAAACGCGAAGGTCCCGGGTTCAACTCCTGGTCTTGGTCTATGTTTTTTCACTTGTAATTTAATTTAATCAGAAACAAGAACTTTAAAAAAATGTATATAATTGTGATAGTTAATATATTATTATAGGCATAAAGAGACTTACAGTGACCCCGTCCAAGTAGCCTATACTAGAAACGATTCTAAAGCCAGAGTCCACACTTGCAGACTTTGTCTGCCGAAACATTGTCGGCCGACTTTCTCCACGGTGTTTCCAGCTAGTCGGCCGACAAGTTTGCCTGTTTCTGGAGACAGAATGCAATGTTTTATGTTTCCCAAACAAATGGGAAACACGGAGACAAGATACAAGTATTTTGTCACAAATCTGCATGTGTGGACGTATCTGTTGACAAGAGACCGGATACAAAAATATATTTATCCAAATTTCTTGTAATATAAGTTTTAATACAATTTTCTGCCAATCCTAACGTAACACTTTCACTTAAATTTGTCGACGCGTTTCGGAGTTCCTTCATTATCGAGACCTATTTCAGTACTGGATTCATCAATTATGGAATCGTCTAGATATAGTTAGCCACGCCCCTTCTCCTACTACCGGTACTGCTTCTTATGTAACCTGTTATGTAATATGTTATGCAACACGTTATGTAACACGTTACGTAATATAAAAAATAAAATAAAAGAGTAGTTAGTTTTATATTACGTAACGTGTTACATAACGTGTTGCATAACATATTACATAACAGGTTACATAAGAAGCAGTACCGGTAGTAGTAGAAAGGGCGTGGCTAACTATACCTAGACGATTCCATAACGGATGAATCCAGTACTGAAATAGGTCTCGATACTGGAGGAACTCCGAATGCGTCGACAAATTTAAGTGAAAATGTTACGTTAGGATTGGCAGAAAATTGTACTAAAACTTATTTCATGGATCCTAGCAGATATAATTTGTATAATAATTTCTTGTAATATAATTACTCATATAAAGTTCATTAAATAATGTAGGCCTATCTTGTAGTAAAATTAAAACTTAGCATGAAAAGTGTTGCAATTGGCAAAAAAGGCAAAAACAATTACATATATGACTAAATCAATACATTAGACAATGTTTACTTCATTCAACTAACCTTTATAAAACTGCGAAATGTGGCGATGTTGGCTTCACAAACTTCTGTAATGATCCGTGAAATTATCCGTTTGGATATTTTGAAGGTGTATTGCAAACTGTTATATGAATCATCACTTTTGCCAGGTACCCCAAAGATGCAGCAAGTCGAATTGTGGCTGAAATTGAAGCTCTGTAGCTCGTACAATCCTTTGTTATCTTTGGCCCAACAACGCTTAACAGAATCTCCAAATCTGTTGGGGTCGTTCTTGTAAAGTTTCTGAAACCTGCGCCATCTTCTAATCGGAAGTCCGATGGTAAGTTTGACCGTAGTAAGAATTTTCTTCGAGAAACTTGCGGGTCCACCATCGCGTCTTCCACGGTAAATTAGCCACATGGTTCAGAAAGATGAAGTACGCACAAGCTAAAACTACGTTCTCTTCAGTCACCCTTCAAACACTGGCTGACTAGTGTGGACGCAAGACAAGTCTCAGACTGTCTGCATACACAGTCTGCAATTGTGGGCGAGGCTTAGTATAGCTTTCTTTTGTAGAGTTTAAATTTTCTCAATGCCTACCCCCAATGCTTTAGATGAAAAGACCGTATCTCAATAAAATAGAAACAAAATAAGCCAATTTTAAGTAGCCTACCTATATGACTCCACCCTTCTTAAATGTGTTAACAAATAAACGGTACCAGGAACTGGCAAATTCTTTCTCACAAACATATTTAAATTATTAAACAGATTCACTGTGACTTCATATTTGTAGGTGGGGTAGGAGAGGTGATTTATTAAAATAGGCGATTAACTAATAAATATTATTATTATTATCTAGAGTGAAAACTATTGGATCGATTTCGAACAAATTTGCACCAAACACGTCAATTAGACCTGTATAGATGCACTATATAAGGTTTAGAAAATTTTTGAAAAACAACCCCCTTTATGGCCAAAAACCCCCAAAAATCTGCTATTATTATTATTAGCTAAACGAGAATTTTTAGAAAGATGCGGTTTTTGAGCATGATAGGGTACATTAAAGGCTACAAATAAGCCAAATTTTATCAAAATTGTTAGAGCCTTTTTTTTTATAATAACAGATTTCTTGGGGGTTTTGCCAAAAAGGGGGTTGTTTTTCAAAATTTTCAAAACCGTTTTTCGTGCTTCTATACAGTCCTACTTGACATGTCTGGTGCAAATTTGTTTGAAATCGATCGAATAGTTTTCGCTCTAGCTTTTTAGGCTATACATACAGACATAAATACATACAGATAGACATTTTGTAAAAACCCCTTTTTTGGACTCAGGGTGTCCCAAAACGGATATTTCCACAAATATCTCAACATCGATTTTTTTTGCGATCACTATACTCTCTCTATACTATAGTAGCCTATAGAGAGAAAGTAAAAATAGAACTTTGTGTAGTCTACAACAAACACAGGTAACATGTTGCTTCCAACAATTCTGATACCAGAAAATTGATTCGTTTAGAGACTCATCAGCTGCTTTTCCAATTGTATCAAATCTTTATCGCTGAAAAGGAAAGATGAACAACATCAGCAAACATTGCAGTTTATGAAGTTACATTACTTCTTAAATCATTGATGAAAATCAAGAAAAGCAAAGGCCCCGGTCAGATCCATGTGGCACTCCAATTTGAGACCTGGTAATTTGTGACTCTTATTTCTACCCTCTGGTAATTGTCGCAAATCACTTAAAACATGTAATATCAACCAATCGTAAGAAATTAGAAAACTACTCATAGTTCGTAGGCTATTGCATGTGTAAAAATGTTAAACAATATTTCAAATTGACCTGGGTTGAGAAAACAACTGACTTCGCACGACAGTTTGCATTATATTACGTTCGAGACTCTAATTCTAGAATAATTACTATATTATTCATTTTGTATTTCACTCATACATTAAGCTGAATTAGTATTTACTTTTTGATATTATTTTATACAGAACCAGAATCAAACACGTTGTCTCGGTAATTAATTAAATACAGTATTATAGTTCTAAGCTTGGGTATAAGTGTACCCTCCAAGTATTTCCGAACCAATAAATGAAATCAGCTTCGTAGTACTACCAAGTCCTCACGTTTAGTCTGTTGATGGCTTCCCTCGGTATGAAACCAAACTACTTTTAACACAGAGATAGTGATTGCGCTGAAGTTTAGGTCAGATTTAACTAAATAAAGGGAGTGCATTTGTAAGGAAACTTGTGGTCCCTTCAAATTAGGAAAAATGAAAGAACATTTTCCAGCTATGAGACCTGTAAAAAGTTTTTGGGTTGTCTTAACATGATTTTCACGCCTCGAAGATTTAAAAAAGGATGGTTTTCGAGAAATATATATATAGGCTGTATACATAATATGAGTTTTATAGTTTTTCTATTTTGAGAAAAAGTACACATCTTGATGAAAACTACGAAGAGAGCAAAGTTGAAGAGCACAAAATTTTCTACAAATTTTGTCTCGACGTTTTTTCGACTCTTCATAATTTTGCCGTTAGAGGGCACAAAATAAATATATATGTATACTTTTGCGTTTTTTTATGTTGATCCAAAATTATGCAATTTTATGAAAATTTACAGAGAGCAAAATTGTAAAGCATAAAATGCACTATATCTAGGTGTTTTCTATCATTTAGTTTAGCTCAGTTCCACCGCTAGAAGTGCGAGTAACTGTTTACGTGAATACATTTCATTTTGAATTGAAAACAAAAATTTCAAATCAAAGCGGTCATCTATCTCATACGATTGAATGTCACAGGAGTCAGGATGTCTAGAATTTGAAGAAAATTCCAATATTTTTACTGTTGGATTTGTATTAAATAATACAATTTCCGGAATGAATGGATTTAATTTTTGCTTTTTATTAATTGAAAATACAAAAAGGGTTTAATGTTTGTAATGTTTCATAAAAGTGCATAGTTTTAACTCAAAATCTGAAATAAGTTGCACAAGTCTGTATATATTTCTTTTGCGCCCTCTAGGAAACTATGCTGAATTCAAAAACAACGTAGAAACAAAGTTTGTTGGAATTTTTACTTCCCACAACTTTGCTCTATTGATATTTTCCTGAAAAAAGGGTAAAAATGCAACAATTCATATATATATATATTTCTCATAAACCACCCTTTTTTTAATTGGGGGGGGGGGGGGTGAAAATCATGATTAGGTAACCCAAATTCTTCAGTTTTTACAGGTCTTATAGATGTGGGAAGATTTTCCATAAAACAGCGATTTTTTTATTTTACTAATTAATTTTGAAGTTCCTATTTTCTCTTATAAGCAGTTTTTAAATGTACTAATTTTTCAGTCAGGGATGGTCATAACGAAATTTTTTAAAAACTAAATTATTAAGGGTCTGCTGTAGTGGCGGCCACCTTGGATTTTTATCCCATAAGAGCAATGTTAAATTTCAAATCATTTATTTCGTTTATTTTATCATAAAATTGTTTGCAAGGTCTCATTTTAAGCACAGCCACAATTCGCATCCGTGTTGCAATTTAGTTTTTTTTTTAATGCTTTTGATTTTTTATGTAACTGACATTTTGTAAGTACAAAGTTTGAATTTTTTTCCTAACACAATAAAAAATTAATAATGAAAAATAATTTGCAAACCGAATCAGAAATTTTATAAAGAATATTCAGTTTTTTTTTCAACACTCGATTACAAAAAATAGACTTATAAAATGGTTTGAAATGAGGTAATGTCAAAGCGTTCAGCTGCAAGAAATTGCACTGTTTAGATAGGGATACAGTGAGAAGCGCTTTCGTTTCCGGTTGCTTTCTCGTTTACTGGAGAAAGCCCTTAATAATGCAACATAAGACATCATAATTTATAACTTGAAAATATCTTCTCTTCATATAAAAAAAAAATAAAAAATTCCTGTCCTAATCATCCGTAATTCCCGTGAAACTATCATAGTATACAACAATCTGTTTGCATTTTATTCGCCGTTGTGTTGGTGAGCGAAGCGATCCCTCTAGTCTTATATTTCTACAAAACTGAGGCAGTACAGTTGGAACCCCCAAAAGATTCGTACCTTCGTACCTTTGCCCGTCTTCATTATTCTATCCGGCATAAGGTAAAGATATTCTAAACACAGAAGGTTTTCCATCTCAAATTCATTAATCGCATTAACAATATTACGCAATCAAACTAGCTCCGCTTAATTGTCTCCCGACCCGACACAGCAAATAATAATCACAACACCAAATTCCCTTCAATCATCCCCACACATTAATTAATCGTCGTCGAAACACCAGAACGCCAAATTACCGAGAATTAATTATCTCGGACCGACATATTAACCTATATTTAGCCCCTCAGCTGCGCCGCAGCGCTCGTGTTTCTTTGTAAAAATACGGGATCCGTCTGCGGGCCGATTCGTTTTATCTCTCAAATATGTAACGTAAAGGGAAGGTCGGAGTGAGCTAGCTGATAGTCTATCTCCGTTACACTCGCTGTATAATCAATCACTCGGCGACAGTCGCTCTCTCTCGCACTCGTGGCTAGGATCGATACCCCATTTTGGGCCAACGTCGTGCTGAAAGCTTTTGAAAGCTGTCAAAGCTCCCACTGACAGCCGGCTCTGCCCGCCATTATAAATAGCGACTATAATGAACCCGGTTTGGAACAACTTTTTAATTAGTTTTTTTTCAGATTTTGGTATATATTGTTTATACAATATTAAAGCAATGTTTGTTAAAAAATAATTTAGTGTAACCATGCTTTTGCGTTGGAAAAATATAACTTCATTCTAAATAGTTGGTAGGCTACACAAATTTTAAAACTAAATTGTGTATTATAATTATGGATTTGTTTCATTTATTTATTTTAAAACTTTTTTCTCTTCTCCAACAAACTAGTACTTTTTCATGAATAGTTAGAAACTCTGAGAGTGGAATTATGTAAAAATCCATAATAGTCAATTTACAATTAATTACCACAATTTTAAACTTTAAACACTATAAAATATATAAATAATTTGACCACGCAGCTGAACCGCTGACGTGAGTTGAGCGAATTTCCAAAATTAAATTTATATATGTTTTTGGGTTTCAAACAACTATTTGGGAAATTGATCTACTCACGAAGGTGCTGCCAGCATGTACCAAATATATTGCCATCGGTCACCACGGTAAAAGCCGTGGATTTAATTCTGGTACTTTTACGGTATTTTACGTTTTGAATGTTTTGGGGGGAACCAGATGGGCTATAAGGTCGCGTAAAAAAACAAAATGTGCAGAATTATTTCGTATGTCTACTTTTTTTTAAAGAAAACTGCAAACAAATTTAATTCTAGTACGAAAAATCTTAAAAACTTTTTACTTTTTTTTGGCTAACGAACTCGTACATTGACTTAGAAAATCATCCTGAGTACTAAATTTGAACCAAGTCGGACATAAAATGCGTCCGTTAGAGTGCGCACAATTACATACATGATACTTCCGTTCAAAAATGTGGTCTACTTCCGGTCAATTTTTTTTGCTAACGAACTCGTCCAAGCGACTTAGAAAACCAACCTGCGAACCAAATATGGACCAAGTCGGACATAAAATGCGTCCGTTAGAGTGCGCACACATATTATATACATGTTACTTCCGGTCACAAATTTAATCAACTTCCGGTCAATTTTTTGGGCTAACGAACTCGTCCAAGCGACTTAGAAAACCAACTTGCGTAAGAAATTTGGACCAAATCGGACGTTAAATGCTTCCGTTAGAGTGCGCACACTTATACATAAAGTTACTTCCGGTCAAAAATTTGGTCTAGTTCCTGTCAATTTTTTTAGCAAACGAACTCGTCCAAGCGTCTTAGATAGCCAACTTGTGTACCAAATTTGGACCAAGTCGGACATAAAATGCGTCCGTTAGAGTGCGCACACATATTTACATAAAGTTACTTCCGGTCAAAAATTTTGTCTACTTCCGGTCAATTTTTTTTGCTAACCTAACAGTTCAAACGACTTTGAAACCCAATGTGTGTACCAAATTTGGTCCAAGTCGGACGTAAAATGCGTCCGTTAGAGTGCGCACACATTCATACATAAATATATACATATATATATATATTTGATTTTTAATGACACCCCAAAACGTGTTCTGGGGACCATGATCGGTGCTCATTTGCCACTCACGACCTTGGGTCTTACCATAAGGGCCACTGCAATAGCTCATTTTTCCTACGGAAATTCGCTAATAAACCGGAGAGGCGTAACTAGTACTTGAGCTAAGAATTCCGTGCCGTCAACAGACTTAAAAAAGTGTTTAGGCCTATTGTGTAGGCTGTAGGCCTATAAAGTGACGTTTCACTTTTAACATCTAATGTACTCAATATACTAAACTAACCAATAACACTAACCACGGCGGGTATAAATTGTGCATTGGTGTTGGTTAACAATGGAAGAGAATGATGGCTCCCAACACAATACTACCGTACACCGTAGGTACTTTTTACAAAATGTAGTGTCAGCTATAATTTGGATATAAATTATATAAATATCTGTACAATGTATGAGTTTTTAGAAATTTCACTGTATAATTTCTTAAATGAAACAGGAAGAATATTTTACGCTACATTTTTGGAAGTAGAGTACATTTCGAATATCCGTATAATCCGAACACAGTTCAGAAAAATACCGATTTTTAAAATTTAAAAAACAGGAGAAATTAAAAAGACGTACTTTTATTTTTATACGAAGAAATTAAATAGAGACATACATAGAGCATAAGCTTGATGAATACGCCTGAAAGCAAATTGGAATGAAAGCTGGTTACTTACAGTAGCCTACATGTCGGCGCCGTTTATACAATTTTGTAGAATCATTTTTAATCATTGCTAAAAACAAAAATAACTAATTTACACTCACTTAAGAAGTAAAGTCAGTGATTTTTTTCTGACGATGAGCACTGAATCGACTTGAGAGGATGCACAATGTTCCGCCATCGCCGCATGAACATAACATCATTTTTATTGGTGTTGATGAAGCGTGTTGTTCGATGTAGCTTAACTTACGTCATAAGTTTTCCTTTCGTTCCGTTGCGTTTTGGTTAACGGACATTGATTAACACATTAATCCCAGTGGGCCTATTGGAATTGTCCGGTTTTGTTTCCTTCACGTTTACATCCGGGTCCATCAGAAAGAAGGAAGGATTAGATACAACAGCTAGGTACCAGTAGTGTTGTTGCCCCCTACCGGTTACGTTATCCGTTTTTTGTTATTTCGAAAGATTTTTTTCGATCTTTTTTCAAGACGATGCGGTACAAACGGACAGACTGCGGGATGGCCAAATAGACAGTTCGAACTACTTATTCCTTCCCTTCCGATTTTAAAAGAAAACGGAATCGTAAAGCCACGGAAGGAAAAAACGGATGGTGTAAACCTACTCTAAGAAGTAAAGTCAATGATTTTTTTTCTAACTAAGAGCACTGAATCAACTTGATCATGCAATGTTCCACTATCATCGCATGAACATAATATCATTTGGTGTTGACTTAGCGTAAGGCGTCAATACATTGATATTATTCATGAAATCCGTCTATTCCGAATTACCGCTAAACCGAACGGTGTTTGATCCCAATTAGTTCGGAATAGTGGGACTCTACTGTAGTTAAAAAACTTCATTTTTTCTTATTTTGTTGTTCTAATTTATGATTTTTGCCTTAATTTCTTTATTCTATGCCAGCTACACTAATGAAGACGAAGTGGGCAAGGTGAATCTATCACCAATGACAATGTTCAAACCCATCCAATCTGTGCTGGAGGTCCCAACTTTAGCAGACTTTTGATTTCTTAGTAAGCTTTGCAAAGTAATTTGATTTCAGCTTTAAATCATTGATCGGCTGGGGTTTTAATTGTTTGGGACGAAACCAACTCGTTTTCCAGACATAATTCATGGTAAAATTTTTGAAGAGAGCTAGTCAATAAATATTTGCCAGATTATTACGAAATACAATATAATGGATTATGATGAATACACTCACGGTCGTCTCAAGATAATTTTCAAATCAATACATTTTTAATCGATGAGTCTTGTTTAAACCTATCCCTTCCCTTCCATTCTTAGAAAAACTTATCCGTATAGATAGAGTTGCCCTTTTTAGGAGAACATCAGGAAATTTAAAACAATATTTAAAGAAATTTAATTGCTTCTGTAATGATATTATTACGTTTACCTAAGTCAAAGGATTACATTAAAATTTGTATTTAACAAATCAAAATCTGCTTTTAAGTTAAGAATTTATTTTCGTAAATTATTTCAGAGTTTGCTTAGTTAGTAGTATAAACTTTATATGTTAATAAAGGTAATACGGTTACAACAGGTCTTTCAATTTGAATACGACCGAATAAATGCCATTTATGAGACTGTCTTTTTATTGATGAAAACTGTGACCTGACAACTGGGTATACTAATTCCACTGGAAACTGAGTGGCCGAGAGGCTGAAGGCGTTAGCCCAGTCTGCTTCGGTCGGAACCTCGTTGTATCGAACCTAGACAGTGTCTATCGATTCACCTACACTGTTCTTCATTAGTCTAAAGAGCTTTGAGTGATTTTTGGTTAAACTAGCTGACGCAGCAATGCTTCGCTATTGCATAATTATTTTGGAGAAATAAACGCGACAAATGATGGTAATTTTGTGTGTCATAAGGATATGAATCGTAGGTTCTAAACCATGTCATTTATACCACTTCATAGCTGTACACCATTTACATGTCGTCAAAGGACCTAGTTCAACTGTTTTGCCTTTGTGATAATCGTTGTTGCAGTTGTAGTGAAACCCTGACATTGATTTTTCAGACCATGGAAGCACCTTAATGTGACATCTTTTAGAACTGTATTTTTGAACGGCAGCCATTTTCACCTGGGGATTTTGTTGACTGTACTTTTTGGAAGCCTCGCAATTTACGGCGGGATTTTTTGCATTGTATCTTTTGACAGACTCCCTATGTGCTTTAGCACGATTAGTGTTAGAAAAACGTTTTCGCCGTTTTTTTCCGACATTTCTGGGTGGTTTGAACAATGGAACAATGGTCTGACTCAACAGTATCAGATGACAAACATGGTTCTGTCGACGGAGACTAGTTTTGGAGATCATTGTCTGAAAGCTGCCCAATTTCCCCAATATTATCCTCCGCAATATAAGAGGGAACGGGAGTATCAGTAATGTAAGGGTTTAGAGGAATGAGAACATCAAAATGATAAGCCCAACAGATGCACCAGTGCCTTGTGGTCAGAGAGTAGGAAAGTGAAAGTGAGGGAGGGGCGGGAGGGGCAAGGTACAGTTATTTGTGCCAGGTTTCTTGTTTCAAGTGTGTATACATTTTAAGAAATCTTGATCAGTCTGTAAGCAACAAAATAAAAAATCCAATTTATTACCAATATTTTAAACCCTACCAATATTTAAGACTTATAACCGTACAATATTTTGTTTAATTGGAATATCTATCTCATAAATAGTATATATTGTTTAGAAAAATCGTTCATTAGATATGATGATACATAAAATATAGATCGGGGCAGCAATATATATAGATAGATGCCCCCATCCGGATTTGCATGGATCGATAGAGAAATCAAAGTTAAATGAATATTAAGCAAAACAATATATCAATAAATATATTATACTATGTATTTTTATGCGGATTTTTAGTAACTTTGACCCCCAAACCCCCTAAAAAAAATCGAAATTTTTAAACCCTTTCTTAGCGAGCACCTATGGCCCTAGAGGAAGCTACTTACCAAATTTCATCCAAATCCGTTTGGTAGTTTTGGAGAGATCGTGATTTAATAACTCTGACCCCTCCCCAACCCCCTAAAATTTAAAATTTTTTGAAAACCTTTCTTAGTTAGCACCTATGGCCCTAGTTGAAGCTACATACCAAATTTTGTTCCAATCCGTTCAGTAGTTTGAGTTCAATTGAGCAGTCATAGCGCTTCGTTTTGGTTTAACACTACTTCAATTACATTGAATATTTCACCCACTAAATAACCAATCCAATCGCAATAAAACTAAAACCGTTGGAAAAGAAATTATTTATACTTTAATTTTTGTATTTACAAATTTGTTCTAAAACTCATATTTACATATGTAATCAGCGTTTTAAAATTGTAGTTTTCTGAAAAACAAATGCCGCGCGAATAAAACACAAATAAATGACCCAACTTTGTCACTTCTCTAAAGCTCAATACCGCTCGACAGAAATATTTTGACAATAATATAAAGATACCTCTGGGTTCTTCAAGATTTGAACTTTCTAAAACTGCCTTCCAATCAGACGTCACTCTTATAGTTTTGAAAATATACAGGTTTTTGTAAACCCTTGCAATTGGACAGCAACCAATGAAACAGCACATTTTGCATTCGAGATGTTTGTACTTTTGACAGTTTATTTCAATTTTGTGGAACAAGTAATATAATGTGAACTAAGTTTACAAAATGAGAATTTACAAGAATACAGATACATTCTGTGATTTATTCTCTACACTTTCTTATAATAATATTTCACGTTTTGGGCAAAGCATATACTCCTAAATTACTATTCAAACTAGGCCTGGTTTTCTTAGTCTTGTAGTAGGAACACAAAAACTGGTATTTTCAAAATAAGAAATTTGAAATTGATAAACATTTTTTTACAGTTCTATTTAAAACTAAATTACAAAACTTTTGTACATTTTGAAAAAAATATACAAACAATGTTTACTATTATATAGGCCTAAAGTTGAACTCTTTCCTTTCGTTACTGAACATGCTTGTTTCTTGAGCTAATAACTTTGTTAATTTTACTTCAATCATTTTTTTTACTGGCATATATGCATTCTATGAACCTTTCCCTACAAAAAAGCTATGGAACACTTTTGAATTGGTTTAGAATAAAAGTATAAAAACATGGTTAAAATACAAAAACTTGGACGATTTTTAACAAATTTAAAGTTTACGGTCATTTTGTGAGCTTACCGTTAGAGACACAGAAAAAAACAAGAATACAATTTTGTTGAAAATGTAATTTGCTACTAGCAAAATGTTATTAGTTTTCAAATTCGACTTACGGTTAAGCCACAAACTGGCTTTGGAAAAAAGCTTACACTGAGAGAAACGGTCCGGCCACCTTTTTTATTTTATTTAATGGGTTGCAAAAACTTTTTCCTTTCTTTACTGAACATTTAATTTTTCTTGAGTTAATAACTTTGTAAATTTTACATCAATAAATGTTTTACTTGCATACATGAATTCTTTGAACCTTTCTCTACAAAAAAACCTATGGAAAACTTTTGGATCGGTTTATAATAACTATGTTTGGCGAATTTTTTAAAATATTCTTGCACACGCACCGAAATGGTTCGGCGTTGCAAAATGTAGCATGGACAGTTGTAGGGTCAAAGGTTGATTTGTAAAAAAAACTACACAAAAGTAAATTAGTTGTGTATAGACATAAACAGTACAAATGACCCGAACTAGATCCCTGTGGTAATCCATTATGTAAATAAATTTCTATAAATAAAGCTTTTGAGTTCTAGATATGATTTTTGTGAATGACGTAAACCACTTCGGTTGGAAACCAGATTCCGGAAACCCCTTACAAAACAAAAGTATTGTCAACACTGTCTAAAGAATTTGGTGAGGTCAAGAAAGTAACTGGCTTGTTGTTGCTCGAACACGGCCGTTAAAACGAATCTATTAAACTGATAAGGCTCTCAATTGTTGACTTCCTCTTCCCCGAGACAAAACAGGTCGGGGAAATTTATATTGCTTTTGTTTACGAGTTTTAAAAGTCGTAGTAGGGTTGATATTTTGTTGAGAAAGTTTTTATGGGATGAATTGCGCTCAAATCCGCAACAAGTTTTTTTTTTAAATACCTACTTTATTGTCAAAGTGCTCATTCATTGAATTTTGTAAGATTGTGCTATGCGAAGTCTGTTAATAATCACATATATTATTTCTCAAGGCCATTTTTTTTGTCGGCACGCCATAACTTCCTTAATACATCATCAAATTACATGAATGAGGCATCATTTTAAAGCTTTCCTTAACCGTTACACCGGAAAAATATACAAAATACAATTATACGAAAAAAAAATAAAAATAACGAATCCGAAAGTAACAGTGATGTAAGATCAAGTAAGTTGTAGGGATATTTTCCTGACATTGGCAACACTGATGATAACAATACCCAGCTGGAGAGCTGCCGTTACGCCACTACATTGCTATTTTTAATTAATTGTATATTTAGTATCGTATAGTATACGCACTATACGATACTAAATATACGGTGTGTACTTTAATTAAGTAAGGGATTTAAGTAAGTTAGAGTGCGAATGTTTCGCATCGGTCAGCTAGTAATAGCTTTATTGGTTAAAAATACAATTATACATTAGCAAGAAATTTACCACTTTAGAAGAAATAATATAGGCCTATTGTATAACATTGTTCATTCGTTTCCCTAGTTCATTTTCAATTATTTATTTCTAATGTATTTAGAATTATGTGTATACTGTTTACGTGCTAGCGTGCGCTGAATATAAACGCTCGGCTTGGAGTGAGTACGCTGTTAATTGGGATTAACCTTAGAGAGCGTGGAGTTTATTTTATTTAATATAAAAGTTTGACCGAAGTCTTCGTCTAATGTATAATTTAATAATAAATCATAAAGTACTTACCCGACAATTCATAGCTGGCCCACTGTCGCAGATAAAGCGAAAGACTGTTGAAATTGAAAAGTATGTGAACGAAATCCAAAATTCGTCGAATAACATCTGACGGACGTTTACAACTTTGGTTCTTCCACAAAAATTACTCACAGAGTGAAACTTTATTTTGTGCTTATTTAGGGAAATATCAGGAGTGATTTCATCGTTATTTTTCATAACATTTAAAAGTTTTTCATTATTTGTTGGGGTTCGAACTCAGAGTGATTTTTAAATTTGAACTTAGGCGGCGTAAGGTACTTAATTTATTGTTCAACATTGCGTTTTAATGCAACACGATAGCCCTTTAAGGTTACCTATCTTTACAAATTACGAACAGAAAAAACAATGTCAGGTATTGAAATAAGATATATAAATGAAATAAATAATTTTAAAACATAAAAAAAATACGGCTGAACAGTTTTTTTAATTATAGCTAAGAACACCCTCAATCAAGTCACATTTCAAACAAAAACAAACAGCTAAATGAAAATTGGTTCATCCGTTTAAAAGCTACGATGCCACAGACATACAGATTCCCACTTTAAACTTACTACACCTCTCTTTTTGCGTCTCTGAGCATAATTTTTTTACAAATGTCCAATTAAATATTCTTTTGAGATGATGTTCAGAATGGTTTCAAAAATTGCACTCTTGAAAGAAAAATATTCAAGATCTATCTCTACATTTTCTCTGGAGATAGTCGCACGTTTGAGATAGAACAATCTCGGCAAACAGTAATTATCCATTTGAAGTAGTGCAGACTATCAGTTCAATATTAATTTGTTTAAACGTTTATGTTCTAGACGAACCCTGCCAGCCTCAAGTCTTAGAAAAGCAGCAGTAGTATAAGAGAAGAAGGCAAGTTGTGTTAGGTGCGGCGCATGTGATCCCAGTGGGCTTTTCACGAACAGCCACTCTTGCCTAGACTGTTATAGGGTGATTATATCTACAATCTAACAGTGACACTGCCCCACGAGTCCAACCTCAGTTGCTACGCCTAATCCTCCAGCAGGGCTCCCTAGCCTCGTGGTACCAGTATGTGCGCCATGAGACCGTAGTAACACGTTCACCACTATAAGGCTTGGTTACTGGCCCGCCAGAAAAAATCCAGCTACGGCTTCGGAGATATCCTTCAGGTCACCGGAACACCCCGTGAATCCCAATGGCTTTCAGATCTCCTGGACACCGTCCCATTCCCTGCGTAAGAGAAGTACAAGACATTCTCCGCAGGTCCTCGTTGATGGCAAGGTTTCCCAAGCCCCGGAGAACGAGTAACCGGCAGGCAGCACTTACGTGCTTACCTTACCCCATATCAGTACCGAGGGGTGCCGCCCGTTACCCACATACTTACTTGGACATGGGAATGAGTAGGCACCCAAAGGTTTTAAGGCCTATCGTCATGGGCCCTGTGCATGCACTCCCTGCAAGAAGAATCGTAGGAGTTCCCTCCTGAAGCCCTTCAAGGGGAAGCCTAAGTTCATTCCTGAGGTACTCGTTGTTGGCAAGGTTTCCCAAGACCCGGCGAACGAGTGACCGGCAGGCAGCACTTTCGCACATCCCTTACCTTACCCCCGAGAGGACTCACCCGTTACCCATGAGACATGGGTTTGGGTAGGCTCTCAAAGGTTTTTGATTAGTGCCATGTAGTGTAACACTAACCCTCCTCATTGTTCGCGGCTGCTTATTCGTCAGGTTACTCTTTATTCACCCGCTTATTTCGCAGCTAACCACCATTGGTCTTGCCACTATCCGCAACATGTGGACGCGCTTGGTAGCACGAGGAGTGCATCTGGGAAGATAACCCAGGGCCAAGAAAAGCAGTACGTGCATTACGAGGGAGTTGTAACAATCGTTTTAGGTAAGTCAACTACGCTCTTTCATGTCTACGTCTATTGGCGCCCATGTCACGCCAATAATATAGTTTAATATAGTTGTAATATAGTTTTCATACTACGCCGTTTTCTTTCGCTGTTCATAGACAAGTAAGTTCTTCTTTCCCTGTACTACAAGGTAAATTTACCTCGCACCATCTCATTACATAGAAAAATAAACATTGCAGTTTTATATAAACAGGTGATTACACTTATTTATTACACGTTATAAATTTCAAATAGTTAGGTAATTGTTTTAAATAAAATATAGTTACGCATTGAGTTCAAATTGTTAGAACTAATTGAATGCGTGTTATTTTCTGAAATAAAAAGTGCTATTATTAATAGTACGTTACTTTTTCGGTGTAGTATAGTACCGAAGCCTACTTACCGGGCTTGTAACGATATATACTAAAAATGCTGGTTACCAGTGAAAAAAAAGTTTACAGTTGGCTCTTCGGAAGTTTATAAGGTTAGAAAGCTGTTTAGAAAATGTTTAATACAAATTGTTGGGTTTACCTAGAAAAATGTATGCGGTTTTGAGTTTTCCTTTTGATAAGAAATCTTTCAATAAATTCAATTAAAAGTCTTCTTGATAGTGTATTTTCCTAATTCTTTTATAAATACCTTAAAATATCTATTTATGTTGGCACACTAGTTGATACATTTATTATAATCTAGCCAAAATATAGTCCCGAAGTCAATATTCGAGGTTGTTCTGTAATATCAGCAGAGTTGCCAAAACTATATTATTAACATCGACGTAGCACCAGAAGATTAAGTACCATGCTATATAGTAGCCTGCTAGGTCGAATGTTATATACTACCATACTAGGTACCATGCTATATTATAGTATCATACTAGGTACCATGTTATATAGTACCATGCTAGATACCATGCTATATAGTATCAATTAGTTCTCGCGAGACTTATACGTCA
>JAGFPH010004575.1:67978-103533 GCA_018207615.1 Philaenus spumarius | reverse complement strand
ACAGTATGAAATAATGAAGTGTGCCTAAACTATCTTGGGAAGGTCTAGAAAGCCAAAACGGCTCGGAGATGATGCTAAAATTGTGATGCTCGTGTTTCAAATACACTGTTGTTTTGAACACTTGCAACACACCGATTTCTTTGAAATTTTACACACTGACAGATTATTAGTGTAGGATGATATTGTTTTAAAAATTATTAATTATACAAAATCTTTAAAGGTATACATAAATTTCCAAAGCTAAGATTTAATATGGAACTTTAAATTGTGACACGAAAAAGTTGTTCTGTGAGAAATGTTTTTGTTTTTTGGTCAGAGACGAAGTGTAAGCGTAAAAGTTTTAGCCAATAAGTTAAATTTTATGAAACATATTTTTTCAAAAAATTAGCTCAAGTGGTTTGGTTTTTACAGCAGGTTAACGATTAAGTAAGCGCCAGAATCTCGCTATATTCCCACGGCTCACGGCTACCGTCTCGTTATATAGCTTTAGTAATACATTTTAACTGCTTTTCCCCGTTAGTAAAAAGTTTGATTAAAGATTAAAAAAAGATTGAAGGTAAAATTATTTAGAATGTTGTATGATACTAATATTTATTTTAATCTAAACATTGTTTACCATTCAATCAACATGGCTTAGCACACTATACAAAATGACATTTAAGTGTATTAACTTTACTTTATTATTCTGTATAGAAATCAACAAATAATACTATAGCTCTTTATATTGTGTCAAAGAATATAATTTATATGTGCCAGTAAAAAATTTATTGATGGAAAATTTTCAAAGTTATTAGCTAAAGAAACAAAAAATGTTCAGTAACAGAAGAAACAAGTTCAACTTTAGGCTTAGGCCTACGTAAGAAGTAGTAAACATTTTTTGAAATTTGTTTTCAAAATATTCAAAGGTTTTATCATTTAATTCTTAATAGAAGTGTATACCTTATAACATAAAAAAAATGTATTCTTTGATGAAAATATAGTTGGAATGTAATGGCGTATGCTACTTTACAGAAAATTGAAGTTATAATCCTTATTGGAATTAAATTTTATAAGAAATCAGATGAGCCATTTAAATTTTAGTTATTAAAGAAATTTACTCATATGTTGGTGTTTCATTTCTTACTACATAGTGTACCATAAATAATTGTGACAAAATACGTGGTGAAAGCAAATTTTATTTGTTTTATTTAAATACTAGCTGTTGTACCCGTGGCTTCGCACACGGTCCAAAGTTTCGCCGCATAGTAATTAATGTTTATTGTTTTAAGGGTTGTTATTACATTTTCACCCCGATGCGGCTTTGCACGGATAGACAAATCAAAGTTAACTGTATATTAGCAACAAAAACATATCAATAAATATAGTACACTATGTGTTTCTTGTGGGGATTTTTAGTAACTTAGACCCTCCAAACCACCTTAAAATTTAGAATTTTTTGGAAACCTTTCTTAGGGAGCACCTAGGGCTATAGAGGAAGCTACATACCAAATTTCATTCCAATCCGTTTGCTGTTTTTTTTCCAGGAACCTTGACCCCACCACCCCCCCCCCCCTAAAACTTCTAATTTTTCCAAAACCTTTCTTAGCGAACGCCTAGTGGACGCTACCTAACAAAGGTTATTGCAACCCGTTAGGTAGTTTTTGAGAAATCGTGATGAGTGAGTCAAGTCAGTCAGTGAGTGGTATTTGGTTTTTTATATATATAGTTTTGAACTGGTTAAGAATGCCTGTAAATACTTGTGCATTTAAAATACATACCGGTAGCTCAGGTGATGGAGGATGTTCAATATGTTAGTGGATGTTTACCTCATCCTTAACACATTCACTGCTAAGCAAATTTCGTATTTCCTATGCTATTAGCTGGCCTTTTATTTTTTATATGTATAGTCTAAATTAGTAGAAATCATTTATTTTTTATTTTTAACCTTTCTACGCAACAATTACTAATATTTTAAAGCGGACGCACATGTTCGTCCATAGCACATAGACTTAAATTTGCTAGAAAGCTATATAAGACGGAAGCAGTTTCATGCGACAGTTATGGGTGATGGATTTTAAGGATATCCATGACTAAACCATATTCTTTGTTAAAACCTTTATTATTAAAAACTTTAAATTAAAGTATTTTAGGATTGCCCATGGATAAATCATACTCTATGATAAAACCTTTATTATTCAATTTTTACATTGAAATATTTTAAATACAATTGACTGTTTAGGCCTAACATACAACAAAATTACACGTGTGACTGTTAAAGTGACGGCTTGCGTGTCGATTTATTTAGGATTACCCATGTATAAATCGTAATCTATGATAAAACCTTTATTATTATTTTTTTACATTTTAATAACCTAGAAATACTGAAATCGGCCTAGGCCAATGTTAAACGATTGTTGTTGAAGACAAAGAATGCATTTAGTTGTCAGAAATTAATAATTTAAAAAATACTATTTAAAAAGTAATAACTTTATGTAGGCATACTATGTTGAGGAGATTTTTAACTTGGTAAATGTGTACAATTATAAAGATTATTTAGATATGATTTTATATAACTGTAGGCATATTTGTGATATTTTTGTTATTTAAATATTATATTTTTTATCAAAATACCAAACTCTATCAAATTATAGGCATATTGTAGTTGTTGTACCCGTTCTTCGCACGGGAATATATCATGGTGTAAGCAGAAGTATAATACAATCAGTCTGATGGTAAATAACAAATGGAGGTAAAAATGTATATATTTACGTGTCACTTAAAGAGTGGTCGAGAATTGTCAAAAACCTCTGACGGAATAACGTGTTTTTCATTAAAAAACATGTTTTGACTCGTCACTCACTTATTTTACCCAATTTGTAAAAATTCGACTTGGGGGGGGGGGGAGATCCCCCAGGGGCATGTACACTTTACCGTTGTATAGCCCATAACTGGCAAAGATGCTGCTTCCTAAAGAGTGGTCGAAAATCGTCAAAAATGCTCTAGAACACACCGTTTTCGAGATATTGACGATTTTTGTGAAAAAACAATGAAAAAGCTTCAAATCATTGCAATATAATCGAAGCCGACGGAATAAAACGTGTTTTTTTGCATTAAAAAACATTTGTTTTGACCCATCTCTCAATTATTTTACCCAATTTGTAGAAATCAATATTCGACTTGGGGGAGGGGGGAGAGAGCCCCCAATAGCATATACACTTTACCGTTGTATAGCCTATAACTGGCAAAGATGGTGCTTCCTAAAAAGGAGTCGAGAATCGTCAAAAATGCTCTAGAACACACTGTTTTCGAGATACTGACGATTTTTGTAAAAAAAAAAAACAATACGCTTATGAATACTATCGTTGTAAGAAATAAATGTACCAATTTCCAGCTCTCTAGCTTTATGGAAAGTATAATAATTAATTTGTATTGTTTTAGGGGTTGTTATTACAATTTCACCCCTTAGCAGAACAGTGTAAAATGCAAATATAGTTTACATTTTATATGTACCTTGTAAGAAATAAATGTACAAATTACCAGCTCTCTAGCTTTATGGGAAGTATAATAATTAATTTGTATTTATTTTAGGGGTTGTTATCTCATTTTCACCTCTAAGAAGCACGTGAATAAAAGGAAATATGGTTCACATTGTATAAATGTATTGTAAGAAATAATTTACCAATTTCCAGTTCTCTAGCTTTATTGGAAGTATAATAATTAATTATTTCGTATTGTTTTAGGGGTTGTTGTTACATTTTCACCCCTTAGCAGCACACTGAAAAATACAAATATGGTTTACTTTATATATATATCTTTTAAGAAATGAATGTACCAATTTCCAGCTCTCTAGCTTTATGGGAAGTATAATAATTAATGTGTATTGTTTCAGGGGTTGTTATTACAATTTCACCCCTTAGCAGCACAGTGTAAAATGCAAATATAGTTTACATTTTATATGTACCTTGTAAGAAATAAATGTACCAAATTCCATCTTTCCAGTCTTAATGGATGTATAATAATAAATATTTATTGTTTTAGGGGTTGTTTCAACCCTTAAGTCAAAATGATTTATAGCCTATGTCTCATTCCAGGTCATGATCTATATGTGTGCCAAATTTCATTCAAATCCATCCAGTACCATTCAGTCAAACAAACAAACAACAAACAAACATACAAACTTTCACATTTTTATAAGTACCAGGAGACCGAGCTAAAGCTCGATTATAAGCAGGGCTATGATTTCAATAATAAATATTGGATTATTGAGTTTTGAGGTTAGGCCTATAACATTAAACAACTAAATAAAGGGTATATACAACATTAGGCTTACCTGTAATAAAAATACAGTTTAAAGGATTAACCATAATCTCAACGCTATGCCTCAGAAATAAGTCAGGCCTAAATTAAAGTTTAATATTTCAATATTGATTTAGGCCTAGGGCCTAGTTCGCTCACGTCAACAACTATTATTGTAAATTTCCGTGAACATCGTTTAGGTTAGGCCTATAACATTAAACAATTAATAAATAATATGTTTATTTAGCAGAAGTATTCGTTGCCATGGTAACTATAAATAGATACAACATTAGGCTTACCTCTAATAAAATACAGTTTAAAAGAAAACAGATGATTATTGTAATGGCATTGAAAACATTTGCATCAGCTGTGCTTCGTTTAAAAGAAAACAGATGATTATTGTAATGACATTGAAAACATTTGCATCAACTGTGCTTTGTATTGTTTAAAATGGACAAATTTCACTTTTTAATTTAATAAAAAGACGTAGAAAACGAATTTTCCCAGACTGGTGACCATTTCCAATCGATTTCTCGTGGCCAAAAGCCCCATATAAAATCAAAAAATCAAAAATCCTTAGACGGAGATTCCAGATCCATTTAGCAGACAGACAATTATCTCTCGCTTTAGAAGATAAGATATTAGTAGGATTCAGATAACTCATCAATAATGTAAATACTCTTCAACAGAATACAAACTTTTTTAAAAAGATAATTTATAACTAGTTTTTAAAATTATATTTTATTAATTTCAAAAAACAATTTATTAAAGTTTTATTCTCATGTATGATGGTGTATTTTCAAAATTATTATTATAATAATTATGTTGACAGTACTTTTACCAATATTCTTATAATTTTCATTTGCATTTTGAAAATAATGTTGTGATTAATGTTTTATGGGTAGTTATACATTAATTTATTAGCCGGAAAAATTTAAATTATATTATATATACTTAAAATATTATAGCTACAAGCAAATGAAAACTCGTTGCTTTGGACAAGGAAGAGAGAAATTGTGTATTTCCCTAATAGCAGCTGAGCCAACGCGTTCATTCTCTCTGAGTGCCATTCTCTGTCTCTCTCTAGCACAGGCACGGCGGCGACAGTGGCGCTTCCGCCACCTAGTGAACGCCGTGGCAACCTCGTCAAATTCAAATAAAACTGGGCTGAATTTTTTAACATGGGGATTGCGCTTCTTATAGTTTCTGTATTCATTGGTAATACAAATTGAGTTCACATGAGTATTTTAATTAGCTCGGGGTTCAATGTTTATAAATTTGAATGTTAGCTAACTGCTATATTTGTAACACAATTCTTTGTAAAGTCAATAACAATGAATAAAATTTTTAGTTACTAAAACAATGGTAAACAATTAACTGTTATTTCTATACTTAGGCCTAATTAATGATGAGTGATTAAGATAGTCTTTTGAGTTTTGAGATTGAGGAAGCTAATGAATATTAGTTAGTGGGTACTTTTATAAGGGTGACCAATTTCAAAGAGAGTATCTGCAGATCTGATGTGAAGTAATGAATAGCTCTGTAGTTGACACACCCAAATGGCTAATGGTGGATATTATAATTACCAGTATTTGAATTTGATGTTTTGTTGTAATACTGAACTTGCTATTATTTTTATTAATCATGTAGGTGTATCACGTTATTTCTTCGTGCTGCTTAATCTTGTAGATTTATATAGTATATTTTTGAATTGTCTGCCATAAAATAAATAATGAACCGTCTTCAAACAAAGCTAGTAACCAAGCCCCACAATTAACTCCCCTTTTCTTCCTCTCTACTCCAACAATGCTGCCTTTTCTCCCTCCTCAACCTTTTCAATCATCTTTTCTCTTTCATTTGTGTTGGCCTAAACTTAAGCCTATATGATTTTATAAACACGGTGAATGATATTATATTAATTTATGAAATGGGATATGAAGATAATGGGCTATGTGTTTTTTTATTTTCATTGGGATTGATTTTTTATGAAATGATCTCTGCTTTGATGTACCTTCTGATTACTATACTGCTGTTATCATTTCATCTGTAGATAGTTCTAGATAAATTGAAGAAATTTTAATGATTGCTAAAACTAATATTTGTTACTAATTTGCTCACTATTTGGTTTGATTTCAGGAGGTTGGCATGCATCTACAGAGAACACAAATAGAGTTGAATGTTATAATGTGCAGTCAGATACATGGCAGTACAAATCTCCCATGTGTGAACGCAGGTACAGGCCTGGTAAGTTAACTTATTTTACAATTTTGTGTAAAGATTTAGTAGGGCTACTTTGTTTGCCCCATTCATTTCAAAATTTTGTAAAAGTTAAGTTTGTTCTTTATAATATTTAGAAGCTAAATGTTTAAAGTATGTTATCTTAAAATATGTACATATATTACTAATGTAAGATATACTATTAACCCTTCAACGCAGGACTTTTTATAGCATGACCGACCCCTCGCGCGTTACTTTTTTTACAAGTCGAGCCTTAATTTTGCAATACTTTGCTAAAAACTTCATTACTCTGGTTCTATACATCCTAGCAGCATTATTTTTTTTACTAAATTGTTAAAAAATAAATAAATTACAATCAACACACAAAACTAAATTTTCCCAATAGTATATTTTTGTTTAATACTTGTCAAAATTTGAGTTTTTTTATAGTAATTCAAGGGCTGACAAACAAAACTGAAGTGCTAACAAGTATTACGAAAAAAAGCATTGGGGTGTTATACATTGCTGTGTGTTTATTGTAGTTTATTTATTTCTTAACATTTTGGTAAACAAATTAAGTTGATAGCATGTAGCCTGTATAACCAGAGTAATAAAAACTTTAGCTATAGTTTGCATAAATAGGGTTCGATAGTTTTTTTTTTCAAGTCACGCCATATTTTTGCAACAAATTTCTAAACGTTTTATACTTGAGTTATGTATGCCCTATCAACATAATTCTTTTACCAATAAATAGTAGGTAGTTCTACAAATAACACACACAAAAATAATATTCCAATAGAAAATGTATTTTACATGCATGTAAAAAAAAAAAAAAACACTAATAAAACCAATATAAAATACTGATTTCAGATAATCACGATTTCATAATGTATTCAATAAACTAACCTACATAAAACACACTGTAAGTGATCAAATGTAAACAAAGACCTAGTAAACAAAATGTCAACAATATCACAAACTTGGCTGGTAAAACAGCTGTTGCACTGATGAAATAATTTCGTCACCAAAGGCAACAGAAGTATCTTATGTTGTTATTATTTTTTTGTGTTTCAATCAGAAATTTAGTCTACAACATGATACTGTAATATCAGTCGCTTCGAGATAGTTCCGAGTTTAGCTGCTAGGTTGAAGAATCTAATGGAACGTTCCTGAGTGTACGCTATACGTCAAAACGCGCCAATGGGAAGGAAATCCCGGCGTATCACGTACGGCAAAACACGTTGAAGGGTTAATATTGTTTACTATGTTTCTATAGAAATATATCTTTATCTATATTTTAAAATGTATTTTAATTAATAGTTTTTCCCAGAGTTCCACTAGGCTGATTTCTGTGTGATTTGTTTCTAAATATCCTAACAAAATTAAGAAATACCGAACATTAATAGTAACATTAAGTAATAAACATTCAAAGAACTTATTTGTGAGATTTATGTGTTTTATGTTATTAAATTAAATTACTTATTTTAGGTATAGCTGTAATGGATGGAAAAATCTTTGTACTCGGTGGAGAAGAGGGTTGGGATAGATACCACAATTCAATTGAATGTTACGATCCATCTTCAGATTCTTGGCATATTTGTGGTGAAATGCCGACATCTCGATCATGGCTCAGTTGTGTTCCTTTACAGGTATGTTGTCTCTTTCGCTTGATAGCTTTTTATTCTGCACTAAGAAATTAACTCGTAAAATACTGTTCTTCTTGCATTATTGACAACTTATTTTGCTACACAGTAGGAGACTTCTTTCAAAATAAAAACTCACCAGTAGTAAAAAACAGAATAACAGCTTTACATCAAGTACTAAACTAACAATAACTCTTCTGGGAATAAACCATACAGTACTGCCAAGAAAAACATATTTTCTCAAACATTGGCACTTGCTATAGTTTTTTTTGTAAAGAATATAAGTACACACAAATTTATAGAAAATTCTAGCAAAATACTTTTTCAGTTCTGTTTATTCGAGTATAAGCAAGTTTATAACTATGCCCAAATTCAATGTGATACCTTTCATTGTAAAAAAATCATTGTTTGAAAATACTTACGAATTCAGAGCTTTTAAGAGGGCATTAAACCGATCACCTGCCCTTATATTGTACAGGCTCTAGAGTATCTTTCCTATTGTATTATATTGGTTTATAATAGTAATATTTTTGATAATTCCATAATGCCTTGTACAGCTTAGTCAAGGATCAATATTTATCCATCACTTACGTTTACCTCTGAATTATAAAACAATAACCTATTGAATTACTTAGATCCCACCATCACCAAAACAGAATAAACAAAATTTTAAGACATGCAGGAAAAAATTTTGTGTGTAATAATTGGTTTATTCAACCCGGCATCCTATACCAACACAGAAAACACAGCAATATTGTATGTACATTTGCTGTCATTAACTTTAACTTAGCTATTATTCTTCATCCGATTGTTTTGACTGTTACACCATCCGAAAGGGAATCAAAAGGATTACAAAAAGGTGTCTTGACATTTTTTATTAAAATGTACGGTTTTTGAGTAATTTAGGTTTGAAATTTTCAAACAGCCGCCATTTTGAAACTCATGATTGGATTTAATCACTTATTGTTTTTTAGATATATTGTTAGGTTAAACTTCACGCCAAGTTTGAACTCAATCAGTCAAACCTTTCTCTAAATAAGAATTATTTTGTACAAAAAACGAAATGGCAGATATCTAACTAAGCGTTTTCGGGTCTGTGTTTACATGAACTTTGTTTTCTTATTTTGACCCATAGAACCATTCCCCGAAGTTTGGCACTTATGGGACATCCTGTATATTTGATAGAATTGGAAATAACAAATTTCCCTTTATTTTTTAATTTCCCTCGTTCAAATAATTGATAAAAACCAATTTTAAACTGAGTTTACTACAAATTGTAACTAAGACATAAAATGTTACAACCATTGCTTTAATTGCAGGTAAAGGAGTCTGACCTCAAGCTTGAGAAAGATTATGAAAATTTAAAACTGAATATATGGTCAATTTATGCTCATGATTGGCGTACAGACAAATTTTTTCTACATTAATGTGATGTATTTGTTTAACTTATTTTATAGCTGTCAATAAATATTTGTAAGTTGTCCTTTTTCTAAAAATAGTGTTGAAAGTTATTTGTTATAATATAATGATAGAGGTGAATCGTATATTTAGTAAACAATGAAAAAGTATTTTTTTTTTATTAAGAAGAAAAACTTGGATTTGAGTTAATCAAATATTAGATATTGAAGCTCCCAAAATGGTTTGTTCTCATCTATACATGTAATCATAAAACTTTGCTGTGAGAAAAATAATAAATGCAGAAACACCTTTGTTTTCTTACATTATGAATTTGGGTGTACACGATCACAAAATTCTAATGAGAAAAATACAATCTTGTTAACTCAATAGGATTCATTTCTCGGTTGTAATTTCCTCAATATGTTTTTAAAGTGTCTACTTTTATTTTTAGAGTGTTTTTAAAAGCGTAAAATGTTACATCACACTTATAAGAAAATAAACAGAAGTCTTCCAAATCAACAGAGAAATGATTGGAGTATCGTAATATCTTATTCAAAATACTTTGACACTGAAGTAATAACTAACTGGAGTACCGTATGCAAAAATCTTGTTTTATAAAATCTAAAGGCTTATGAAAAAATTATAACTATTAAATACACAAATAAATACAAGTGTATATACACTGTAATATGTATATATATATATTGTCTATGCAGTACAGATGTATTCTATATATTAAAACACAAAATTAAAAATCTTCCGGAAGAACGTGTGAAACTTCCCCTGGACCGATTTACACACGGGTAATGTCAACTGAAAGGGAATATCTCCTATATTTGCACATTTTATCTTAGATTTTGGTATCTAGTCAGTAACCATTTAAAAAAACGAGATTGCAAGTTTTCTTATGGCAATTTAACCTGGGGTAAAATTTCAACTTTGCACTTCTTTGAAGAGTTCACTTGAGGTTTCCACTTTACCGTTTTACACACGGTTTGTTTTAAATGAAAGATCAATCATTTTATATTTGCACAGTTTACTTACATTCTTGAAATAATTTAATTTAGAATGTAATAAAGAACTTTTTAAAACGTATTTTATCATCATTTTAAGTTTCCCTAACCAGCTGATTATTAAAACATGTAATGCTGTGCGTCTAAGAACAGACAATAATTGTAGCAAAAGGAAGCAGCTGGCTTAGAGAAAATCATTAGTGGTTAGACATAATTTTAGGTTAGGCCTAGACTGAAGATGAACCAACACATATATCTTGAATGTATTTGCCATAGCAACCAATTAATTGAATAAAATAACAGGTAAAACATTTGATTTGGATGCCCAGCATAGTACAAAATAATATTTTAAGTGTTAGGCCTAGACTCAACCAACACATGTTTCAACATACACAAACCAATAAAAACTTGCATTATGGAATTTAAAAATAAGAAAAAGCTATGTTACAACCTTATTAAAAATAAAAAAGACATATTATAATTTAATAGTAGGCCTAGGCCCTATTTATTGATAATATGTGGAAAATGATAGTGAACCAATATTAACAGCTGATTTCAAAATATGAAATAATTATTAAATAATTATAACTGCTGTTATAAAATATACGAAATAATTTGATTTGAACATTTAACATTATTTACCATCTTTGAGGTTATTATTAATAATACACCTTTATTTTAAATAAAACCTATGTTTTTAGAAAGTTCCATCGGGGGTTGGCGTACGGAGCACGCAGGGGTCTCCCCTAGTTATTTATTATAACAGGTTGTCTAATTAATTATTAGACAAACATTAAATACTTACAAAATTCTTTCATAACTTTCGTAAACCGTAATAGTAAATCGAAATTATATTAAATAATGTAGTTTCTCAATTTCTCAATCTTGATATTTACCCCTTTAAATTTGAATTAACTTTCTTTCCTAAACCCCTAATCAAGTGAATTTTTTAAAATAAATTAAAAATAATATTTCCACTCCTGCCTCAAAGTCAAAAAGTTACTCTCGTACCCCTCTAACTATGGACAGTAGGAACTCAAATACAATTGTGTTTTCATCAGAAATAATCATGTAATTTTTCTGAATTTATAAACTCTCTTACACCTACAAAATTGTTTTCATTATGGCTATATTATACAAATATAGTATATTTTACAATTTGAAATAATGTAGGCCTACACCAAAAAAGAATACTTCTTACCTTTATAACTGTGTATTGGCGGACTTAAAGATCCATAATATGAGAATAATAATAGTTCAAATTTCAATCCCCTCTTGGTTGATGTAGTCCTACATTATTACAAATTATAAAATATTTTATAAAATTTTAGACTTCGAACATTTATAATTTAGCTTGCGGTACAAGTACATAAAATAGCTTCTGAATATAACAATAATAGTTAATTAGCGTTGTAACGATTAATTCGCTTACATTACTTTAAATTAGTGCGTGTTCGTATAAACTAATATTCTAACCAATACGTCCGAAGACGAATGAACAAAATGTCCTTTGTGATAGAAGCATACTGCATGATTTCTATGGATGTTACAATTGTATCAAACTTGTTTTTGGGTGAAACCGTAGTTTAAAATACCATTTAAATTAAATCTATACTAATATTATAAAGATGTAAAATTAGTTTGTATGTAGGGGGTAATCTCTATAACTACTGAACCGATTGAAAACATAGTTTTACTAATAAAAAGCTACACTTTTCCTGAGTAAGGCTAGAATTAATTTTTATTTAAGGGTTGCAACAACCCCTAAAACTATAAATATTAATTGTTATACTTTCCTTAAAGCTAGAGAGCTGAAATTTTGTACCTTTATTTCTTACAAGATACATAGAAAAAGTTAACTAGATTTGCATTTTGTCGCGTGCTGCTAAAAGGTGAAAATGTGATAACAACCCCTAAAACAATAAAAATTAATTGTTATATTTTCCTTAAAATTAGTGAGCTGAAATTTTGTGCATTTATTTCTCACAAGATAAGTAGAAAAAGCATCATAGATTTACATTTTGTCGCATGCTGCTAAGGGGTGAAAATGTAGTAACAACACCTATACAAAAATGTTGATTGATGTACTTTCCTTAACCCTCCCAGTGGCAGACTGCCCAAAGTGACGTTCTCTCAGGCGCAAGATGCAGCTATTTCGACAATTAGCGAGGATTTGCATACATTTGCATTTTCGATTAATTAATTTACTTAGAATTATCCAATCGTAATAAAATGGCACCATTGGAAAGGGAATGAATTAAACTTTAATTTTTGTATTTACAACTTTTTCGTAAAACGTATATTTACATACGTAATCATCGTTTTAAAATTTGCACATCGGTCTACAGCTCTTTCCGTGCGCGAATGTGCATACAATTGTACTGTTATTTCCCACTTCTTCAACGTTAAGGACCATCTAATAATGTTTCTTTGGCAATTATAACGATACCATTGGATTCGTCAAGATTTTATCTTTCTGTTGGTGTCTTCCAATCAGATGTCACTATAAAACAAGTATTTTTTCCAAGAATTACTGTAAACCCTTGCGATTGGACCGTTTCTCAACCAATGAAACAGCCCATTTGTCAACCGATATTGGGAAGGCACTGCCTTATTTTTTGACAGATTTCTTTACACCATTTTGTACAGCAAAATCTGAAGTTTGTAACGGTTGAAAGTAATCCAGAAATAACCGGTTTTTTGTCTGTCTAGACGACAGTTGAAATGAACGTTCTAGTGAGAAACTCTAGCGCGTGGGTTCCCACGTTATTCAAGTGTCCCGTCCTATAGGCAGAGTGTAAGGTAGCGGCTTTTCATTAGATTGATGTCATTTTGTTATTCAAATAAATATAACTCAAACACTTTTGTGAACTAAGGAAAGACAAGTATACCGTTCTTTTCTTTGATTTATCCTCTACACTTTGTTATAATAATATTTCATTTTTGGGCAAAGCATATATTAGTAAATGACGTTACAATCTAGGCCTAGGTTTGTTACCAGTCGTGTACTTGGAACATAAAAACTGTTTTTTTTCAAAATAAAAAATTTGAAATTGATAAATGTTTTTATACAGTTCTATTTAGAACTAAATTACGAAACTTTTTTACGCTTACGAAAAAAATACAAAAAATGTTTACTACTTGTTATGTAGGCCTAAAGTTGAACTTTTTCCTTTTTGTTACTGAACATTTTTTGTTTCTTGAGCTAATAACTTTTACAATTTCAAAATAAACTAATTTTTAGTGGCATATTGGAATTCTTTGAAGTTTCTTCTACAAAAAAGCTATTGAACACTTTTGGATTGGGGTTCATGTACTATTTTTGGCGAATTTTTAAAAATATGCTTGCAAAATGCTAAAAATGGGCTGGCCAATTTAAGCTTTAACCGTGCCAGTTCTAGGGTTAAAGCTAGAGAACTGAAAATTTAACACTTATTAATTTTAAGTGTTTTATAGGAAGTAAAATAAATAATAATACATGCAACTTAAATAGTTACGATTAATGGGTGAACTGGGAGGTAACATCCCCTTTAAAATAACAATAAATGGTTATTCTTCCCATGTTTTTCACCTTTGTTTCATAAGTGGTACTCTGCTAACGTTTGTTCACCGAGGGGTTGGCGAGCGAAGCGAACATGGAGCGGAACAATCTAGTCATTTATATTTTGTCTAGGCTCGGCCTAGCTTAATTTTGTTTTGAATTATTGTTGCTAGTAAACCTGATTAGCTTTTATAGTTTAATTGTTATTGTACATAGAGTTGATTGTATTTTGCAGTAATACACTCATAAAAATTGCCAAAATTAAAGTTTTTATATTATACATAAAAAAGAACAAAATTTTATCTGGTATTTACTTATTTTGTTCAAACAATTGTCCGGTGTTGTACAGGAATTTGTTTACAGCATAAAGATTAAATCATCACACAACTGAGCAATTAACTTTGATTTCTTTCAGAAACATAGCTCACAACTTAATAATAATTATATAGATTCAAAATGATATATAAACTATTTAATTTAAACAAATTTCCTTAGTTTTTATATTAAAAAAACAAAACACTTTTACCCTTTTATCAAACGAATTCAATCACTACGACAATATAATTACTAACTTTCCTGTAAACAAATGCATTGAAATTTCAGCTGTTTCTTAGCATTTAGTTTATGCTGATAAAAATCCACATGCACAGATAAAAATGATTAGATCAAAGTAAACTGCAGGGCTGTATTTGATGCAATTTTTTGCAGATCATATTAACATTAATACACTTTGATTAAGTACCCAAACTAATTCAACATAATTTTTTATTTGTGAGCTGCTTCATGTTATTTAGTTTGTGCCTATTATAATGTTCATGAGAAGATAAACATTTATGTTTTCTAAAAACCAACTGTACTAAATTTCATAAATAGCTTTCGTATCATAAAGATTTGAATACACTTCAATCACCCCAATGCAGTTGTTATAATTTTTTATCCATGAGATTTTGTGCAGAAAAATATATTTACATACTCACACAAACACAACTTTTTAAAAATAGTGTAAAAATACTGTAATGATCTTAAAAATATAAATATGTAAAAAAAAATCATTTTTATTTTCAGACTTATTCAAGTCCTTTATACTGGGAAGTTAATAAAAACATACTAAAAGTAACTGATGCTAAGAAAAAGTTACATTTAATTAATGCTATTTTTGTCTTATGGTGTTTTATAAGTTATTTCAATTTGGAAGTATAAGATATGGTGACCCATATTGTAATAATTGGTATATGATTAAATTACAACAATTTGGTAAAATCTAAAATAATAATCTCAGTTCTATAAATTTTATGGTTTTGGTTGGTCAATCCCATATAAAAAAACTGACAAAACAAGCTCATTGCAAAAATAGTCTAAAGCTGATGCGTTTTAGCCCAAGGATAGTTTTTCATAAAAATACAAATTTAGCCGTATTGTATTATTATTATTATTATTTGGGGGGTTTGTGTGATCCACCACCGGGACCCACTGCACCTAAACCATGAGGTCCTCTGTGCCCCATGTCCAAGCATTAGTTCACTTCAAACCCTCCCTTTTTGCAAAACAAAGGAGTCAGTGGGGGCCTTCCTCTCGTATATAACTGGTGTCAGTGTATCCTTGTCCCAGATATTTCTGCCTCATTGATGCGAGGGCATCACATTCGCATAGAACGTGGAAAGAAGTTTCCTCCTTCTCTCCACACCTTCGACATAATGGGATGTTCTCCAACCCCATTAGGTGAAGGTGCCTCCTCAGAGAGTTGTGTCCCGTCAGGAGACCGACCAACAACTACACTTCCGGCCTGCCAAGACCCAGCAGTGTTCTGCTTAGGTGTCCATCCAGGCCTTCAATGAAGTCGTGTGCCTGTCTCTGACCTCTTACCGTCTCTCTCCATCTACGCAAGTGTCCTGATTGAACATTTTTTCTTACGCTTTCTTTCCGATAGCCTCTTGATATTCCTATCATTGGCTCTGGGCCCATCGGTGGAGTTTCTGCTCCTCTCTTAGCCAGTTTTTTCATTCCCCTCCACTCCTTCATGTCCAAGGACCCAAACAAGTGTTACTTGCCTTCTGCTTGACAACTTATCCAGCAGTAATTGGCATTCCCAGATCAGTTTTGATGTTATTTTTGTATCTATAATGGCCTTTATAGCCGCCTGACTATCAGAACATATCGCAACATCTGTGCTCATGCTTCCTGATTCCAGTATTCGTTTTAGGCATGCAAGTATTGCGTATACCTCCGTTTGGAAGACCGTAGAGTATAGTCCCAGCGACATAGAGTATCTTCCCTGGGTGTACAGTCCTTTATGCATGTACATTCCGGCTCCCGTACCTTTGTCTGTTTTAGACCCGTCCGTGAACCAGATTTGTCCATTTCCAAGATCTACTTGTTTCCGTAGCCACTCTTCCCGAGCCGGAAAAATAGATTCTAATTTGCTATTGAAATTATACTTATAATTATTATACTTAGTCATGTAGTCCGTACCGGCTTGCAGCATCGGATCCCACTCCAGTATCTTGTTCAGACACTCACTGTGTCCATTTCTTGCAAGAGATGTTGACCAACTCCCTCCTGTGTTCAATCTCATTGTGGCCTTACTAGCCTCCCCCTGTACCATGAGGTCCAGAGGTGGGAGGTCCAACAGGATTTCCATGGCCGCTGTGGGAGTAGTTCTCATGGCCCCCGTGATTCCAAGGCAGGCCATCCGCTTTATTAAGTTCTCTTTTTGCCCATTCCTTCCTGGTAGCAGGCCACCAGACTATAGAGGCAAAAGTTAAAGACGGTCTTATTATAGTAACATAGAGCCAGTTCATCATCTGGGGCCGAAGCCCCCATGAGGTTCCAATCGCTCTCCTGCATGCCCAGAAAGCGTTACACGCTTTTGCTGCCTTTCTTCTTATGTGTTCATTCCAGATCAGCTTTGTGTGAACACAAAGTATTTTGTTGTTTCGGAGCATGTAAGTCTTTGTACCAGTAGACTGGGCATGTACAGACCATCCGTCCGACGTCTCCTAGTAAAGAGAATGAGATCTGTTTTCCCTGGGTTTACAGCTAGACCCATTCTCTCACAGCCGTATTGTAAATGTAAGTAGATTAACATTTTAGATGTACAACACTGTGGGAATGATGGTAAATTAATTGATTCATTGAATTTGTTTTCATGGTTACCAACCCAGATTTGTCATGTCTGTTTGTCTGTGTGTTGTGTTTCAGTAAAGTATAGTTCCTTCATTTTACCATCTTTTGGTGCCGTTTAACATAGTGTTAATTTTAGTATTCTCATAAAACAGAACTGATAAAAATTAGTCTTTTTTTCAATTTGTGGAAAATTAAAAAGAAATTTTGGAGGTTTGAATGTTTGCTCTATGTCAAATAATATTATTAATTTTCGCTCTGGTACAACCTACAAAAACAGATGTTCAAAAAATTCTAGGACTGATTTTTTAATAAATTTATTGAGAAACATTACGATTTATTCAGCCTCATTCCGTTCTGAATCCCGCAATTTTTGGTTTATCTCCTGAAATGTGTCAATTCTTCGTCCCTTTCAAGGGGACTTAATCCTGCAGAATAAAAGAAAGTCGGCAGGAAACAAATCAGACGAGTATGGGGGTCAAGGAAGATCTACTATACCCGTTTTTGTGCAAATCTTGTGAATAAAAACTGCTGAATGAGCAGAAGCATTGTTAAGGTGCAACACCCACTCTCCATTGTGCCAAAGTTCAGGTCTCTTCCTTCGAACACTTTCATGCAATGGACTCGACACTTTAACAAAGAAAAATGATTGATTGTTTGACCTTGTGTAAGAAATTTGTGAGAGAATTTTACTTAAAAAAAAGTGAACATGACCTTGATATTCGATCTTAACTGATGTCCTTTCTTGGGTATCTGAGAACTTTTGCTTTTTCATTTTGATGACGAACTCTAGTCTCCATGTGATAAACGTAAATCCATAATTGACCTGTTATGATTTTCTTAAGGAATCATTGTCAGCCTCCTCACAGGCTTTAACCCAATGTTTTTGATCCTTGATTATGAGCTGGGGAACAAATGTTGCTGCAACACGGCACATTCCCATTTTTTTATTTTTCGGATCTTTTAACATGAACCAAATGAAATGTTGCACCCTTCAGACATTTTGTAGATGGTAAATCAACGATTTTTCCCTACTTTACACTTGTTTAGGTAACAGTGAGATGTTATAAGTAGACAGCATGTAATTACATTACAATGATAGATTTGATCTCATAAGTTTATTCACTCACACAACATGACACTGATCCGGAACAATTGTCATCTTGACCGATTGCTGGTTTTCCTTCAACCTTCTAAACCGTTTATGGCATCTTAACAGACTCAAAATTTCATACCTACAAGTAATTAACATCATTTAAAAAATTTCTGCTGGTGATTTCCCCAACACCACACACATCTTTATACAAACATGTTCCTTTTCAATAGAACTCAAAAAAGACGATTAGATCCACAATAATTTGGTGTAAACACAACCACCAAACGGATGATTACTCTTGGGGTTATGTTAAAAACATTAACACTATTTCTGACAGTAGTGCAATTCAGTCCTGGAACGATTTGGTCTAACTTCGTATTTCTTTTAACAATAGGATAGTTCTTATATACTTTTTTCTTTTATAGGTAAAAAAATCGATCAAGGACAAATCTTGACAACCGAGCAGGAGTAAGTCACCTCTTTTTTGGACCCTTGTTTAAGACTGCCTCTTCATTGTAAATATCCTACTAGCAGAAAACATCAATACTTTAATTTAATAGTGTACGCTAATTATTACATAAAAATTATTTTATTTCATTTATCTAGCAATTGAGTACATTATTATATCAACAAATCAAGGAAGAAATAAAGTTGAAAATGAAAATGGCTTGAACATATTATCTAAGTACATTTTTATTTTAACATGGTAATCATTAACTTATTTTGTTAAATTAAGTGACATTTTGTGATTTGTTCTCTCTATATTTTTAATGTGTGTAAAATCATGAGTTAAGTTAACAATTTTTTTAGATATTGTATATAGCCTAATTATTATTGTATATGTTTAGGCATACGATTTATATTTAAATTATGTATTTACATTCATATTACCACAGTACCTACAGTTTTTCATAAAAAAAAAAATGTTGCATTAACATTTTAACTTTTACAGAGTAATTCGTCTATTTGACTGACATATACAACATTACCAAACTTTCCTGGCGCCAGGCTTGTTGTTGACTTGAACTAATGAGGATAAAATGCTGTTAAACAATTTTTAAACAGGCGAAAATAAATTAATATAACTATACAAAATGCTCCAAAATGTACCCAGTATTTATTTTTGCTATTAGTATTATGATGCCCAATCAGATGGCAAAGTTGTACACTTTTGAAGTAACACTTCGTATAAGTACGGAAGCAGAGGAAATGATGAACGAAATTACTACGAGTTAATATAGAATAAGGGGAAAGGGTTAAGTTTTTAACCTAAAAATTCCTGAACTTATTGTTTGTATATATTGAAGAGATTATGAAACTGAAATTATATGTCGAGCCACAAGTTAGTATTCACAGTAATTAATTGTCAAATAGAGAAATAATATTCCGAAAATGATACGGAACCTAGTCATTGTAGATTTGATCCCGGTCTGATGAGATCTATAAACACCTAATTTGTATAAATATGTTTGTAAAATAAAAAATTGTTATACTTTAATTTTTATCTATAATTATTATTTAAGCAACTATTTTTGTTAAGTATTATTTTAAATTCTTGTAAAATCTGTGCCCAAGGTTTAACCAAAATTTGTTGTTGTATTTTTTGCAATTAAAGAAATTAGTAATCTGATGTAATTCATTTTTGTTAACTTACCATTTAAGTTTTAGACTTTATTTTTTATTTAATTTTCTTACCTCTAAGCTGTCTTGAAGACGTACTTGGTACAGTAAGACCTCGATAATCCGGCAGACCCGACAGTTCGGCATCCATCATCTTGAAAATTTGCACTCATTAAAAACGGCAGTTTTTGTAATTATTGAGTGATTTAAGCCCGGTCCACACTGTCTGTTGGCTCCGCATTCGTTAAAAACAGTGTGTAAAAATCTACTGCTCAATAAACTTGTCCAAAACAAACATTTCAATCAAAATTTCTCCTAAAAATCGAACCGATTCAAAACAATGTGCTCTCGCCGTCCTTTAAAAACGTTAAAGGGACCGTTGCTGACAGTATTTTGTTGAACGTATTCCACTTAATGAAGATTATTTGAACAAATTGAAGTCTTTCGAAAAAGATACATTGAATTTCTTGTAAATAGTTGTTCGATTTAAAACCGCTTTGCTTTGCACGGTTTGGAAACGAAAGGAGTTCGAAGAATTTGTGACTGGCTGGAGTAAAAATAGCAAACCCCCACCACGTACTGTACTGACTAACGGAAGCCAACAACAAAGGTGAATGGAGCCGTGCCTATCTGAGGCCCATCGGTTAGCGGCAATCTCTCTACGTAGTTAATGTTACGTAGTTTCAACTTATTTAACGTATTCATATATTGTTCATGTGCGTTTATTTATAGTTTATTCCCTGTTTAAACCATTTTAAAGGAAGACCTCGATAATCCGGCATATTCTATAATCCGGCATTACCGGATCCCCGAGCGTGCCGGATTATCGAGGTCTTACTGTATTTATAACCTAACCTCTCTTATTAAATCCATCTTGTCTCTAGACATTTAAGTAAAAACACACCTACACAGATTTAATTCTGTTATTATTCATTACATTATATACATTATTTTTAAAACTATAAAAATAAACGGTACCAGAAACTGGCACATACTTTCTCACAAACATATTTAAATGACTAAACAGATTCATTGTGTCTTCATAATTGTATTAAAGTAGGAGAGGAGATACATTAAAGTAGGAGAGTAACTAATAAATATTATTATTATTAGCTAGAGAGAAAATTATTCGATCGATTTCGAACAAATTTGCTCCAAACACGTCAATTAGGCCTGTAGGTATAGATGCACAAAAAAAGGTTCAGAAATTTTGTTTAAAAAACCCTTTTTTTTTGCCAAAAATCAGTTATTATTATTATTAGCTAAACGATAATTTTTAGAAAGATGCGGTTTTTTGCATATGGTAGGGTACATTAAGGGCTACAAATAAGCAAAATTTTATCAAAATCGTTAGAGCCGTTTTTTTATAAAAAAATAACTGATTTTTTGCGTATTTTTGTCCAAAAAAGGGGTTGTTTTTAAAAAAAATTTTGAACCTTTTTTTGTGCATCTATGCAGGCCTAATTGACGTGTTTGGTGCAAATTTGTTCGAAATTGACCGAATAGTTTTCTCTCTAGCTTTGTATACATACAGACAGACATTTTGTAAAAACCATGTTTTTTGGACTCAGGGGGTCCCAAAACGGATATTTCCACAAAAATCTCAACATCAATTTTTTTTTTGCGATCACTATACTTTCTCTATACTATAGTACTGTATAATGAGAAAGTAAAAGAATAAATAGTCCATCAAATTTGTATATGTTCGAATAAACATTATTAAAATTTTCTAGCCATTCTGAAATCGATCGAGTCACTATTGTCTGTACCTTTATTACAGCTGATGTTTCGTTCATTGCAGCTGTCCATTAACAGGCTTATCATCAAGTAAAGTGAGAAGGCCTGGACCTATGGATTGGTAGTGAATTTTTATGACCTTGCCGGGTGGCTTGTTGACTACCTAAGCTTCTTTACATACTTATGTTTCAATATGTTTGTCGAGAAATATGGTGTTTCTAGAAGATTCTAGACTTAATTGTCTAGTTAATTTATATTTAACAAGTTTCCAAGTGTTACTTAGTTCATAGTGTTTATTTAAATTGTCTTTATTAGCGAATTTCCATAGGAAAAATGAGCTATTGCAGTGGCCTTTATGGTAAGACCTAAGGTCGGGAGTAGCAAATGAGCACCGATCACGGTCCTCAGAACACGTTTTGGAGTGTCATTAATAATCATATATATGTATATATTTATGTATGTATGTGTGTGCACTCTAACCGACGCATTTTACGTCCAATTTGGACCAAATTTGGTACACACATAGGGTTTCTAAGTCACTTGAACTGGTAGCTTAGCCAAAAAAATTGACCGGAAGTAGACCAAATTTTTGACCGGAAGTAACTTTATGTATATATGTGTGCGCACTCTAAAGGACGCATTTTACGTCTGATTTGGTCCACCAAATTTGGTACACACGTTGGTTGTTTAAGTCACTTGGACGAGTTCATTAGCCAAAAAAATTTACCGGAAGGAGACCACATTTTTGACCGGAAGTACCATGTTTATAGGTGTGCGCACTCTAACGGACGCATTTTATGTCCGATTTGGTACACAGGTTGATTTTCTAGGATGAGTTCGTTAGCCAAAATAATTGACCGGAAGTAAATCAAATTTGTGACCAGAAGTAACATGTATATATCTGTGCGCACTCTTAACGGACGCATTTTATGTCCGATTTGGTCCAAATTTGGTACGCAGGTTGGTTTTCTAATTTGCTTGGACGAGTTCGTTAACCAAAAAATTGACCGGAAGTAGACCACATTTTTGACCGGAAGTATCATGTATAGGCCTATAAATGGCACTCTAACGGACGCATTTTATGTCCGATTTGGTCCAAATTTAGTACACAGGTTTGTTTTCTAAGTCGTTTGGACGAGTAAAAATAAATAAACTCGAACAGAATACCAAATTCCAAAATTATAACCGCACAATTTAGAATATTTTTTGTTTCCGTCGGATTTTCTTGAAATTTGGATTTTAAAATAAATTCAGGTGTAACCCGGGGAGGGAGTAGTTTTAAAATATATGCTTCCTGTGAAAATAACAATGGTAAGTAGTCCCATAACAGAAAGTTTTAATCCATTGGTGTTGTTTAATCTATAATTCATGGTGTTTAGAGAATAAATAAATCCTTAAACCGAATACAATATTCCGAAAGTATACCCGCAAAAATTAGCATCTTTTTTGTATACTTAATTTTGCCTTTTTAACCAATGTCATATGTTTGTTGAAAGTAAAGAAACCCTTGAGCGTCGGGTGGCAGTCGAAAAATTATCTAACTAGTTTGATCCTGAGCGGCGAGTGTTTTGCCAACGCTTATCCGCCGCTTGCATCGTAGCCAGCCAACCATGTTTAACAAGGAAACTTCATCAGTTAGATCATTTTCGTGCGCCGCTTGCACCTGCCACTGCCGCCCACCACTCACCGCTTGCAACGTAGCCCAGGCTTTACTCGAAAATAAAATTGCAGAGTTAGTCTGGCTCTGCAGCAAGGAACCATGATCCATCTAGGCGAAGATCATGTTCTTTTATCTAGTTGAAAAATAGTTAATTTTTAGCAATGATAGGTCCCGAATGCTCTTCCTGATGAATCTCACTAAGTTTGTTGAAAATTTTAAAATATTAAGTTAAATTTATGACATAAGCAAATGTTTTATAATACCTAATATATATATTTTTATCAGTATAGTCGTTAAGAAAAGAAAACAAAAAATTGAATTATTTTGGAACTAGGAAGAAAAGTTTTATTTGCCAACTCTAAAAAATGAATTAAGTTTTTTTTTATAGCCTATGTGCACTTTTATAGTTTAGTACCTGGGCAACCATCACTAGGTATTTTTTTGTTTTTTTTTTAGGAAAATTTATGTAAATACAAATCGCATACTGAATAAATATGAATATTTTTCGAACTTACGTACATATGAACTGTTTATCCTATACTCTAATGCGAAATAAAAATACTTCAACAGATTTCGTTCTCCACAAAAACCACCTAGGCCTATCTTAAAGGTTAGAAATTAAAATAAATGGTATCAGTTAACTGACACAAACTTTCTCCCAACTTACTGTAGTCAAAATAATATTTTTTTTAATCATTTATTTACTACTTTTTAGAACAAAACAAAAAAAATAATATTCTACCTACGTCAATCGTATAAAAAAATTATTGTCCCAGGCGGGATTCGATCGCGCGACCTTTGAATTAGTGGCCGTGCTCGCTACAGTTGTGCTACCTCGTGCGGCCGTCGCCGCGATGCTAGATTGACAACATAAACTTGTTTATTTTTAAACATTTCCCCATAATTATAAAACGCCGAAGTTTTGATAAAAGCGGGTGGTGTCATTTTGTTTGGCATCTTAAGCACTATAAATACTGAAAATTTGATCAAAATCGTTAGAGCCGTTTTTGAGAAATTTGCATTTTTGTCGTTTTTATGGGTTTTTAGGGGTAAACTACCCTTAAAAATTAAAAATTCCAAAAAATGAAAAAAACGCCTGGAGATATTAGGGTTTAGTACCTACATACCAAATTTCATGAAAATCGGACCAATAGTGTCCTCTCTGGTTGTGTATACATACTGACAGACAGACACCACGTTAAAAACACTTTTTTGGGTTCAGGGAGGACCAAAACAAAAAATTCCACTAAAAATATTTTTGGGTTCAGGGAGCACCAACACAGATAATTGCACTAAACAATTTTTTGGGGTTCTGGGAGCACCAAAACAGATAATTCAACTGAAAATTCAAATTCGAACATTTTTACGAAAACAATACTTTCTCCATATACTACGTATAGGGTGGAGAAAGTAAAAATTGTTTTAAGTTTGAAATCAGCTGATAATGGGGATAATATAGGATACAGCTGATTACTGTTATTATTATAGTCAATAAACATAATATTTTTATTAATAATGATTACTCGATTTTTTAGACCCAAAAGCCTCTAATCCCAAACTTTCGCCAAAATCCTTCCGCATAGGATTTTGTACACTTGAGTATTACAAAACTGATTTTTATATAATAACATTTGTGTTACACACGATATGAAATTAATACATAACATAAAGACTATGAGTACGATTTGGAACTTTAAAGACAACTTACACCATAATATAGAATGGTGTACCGGTATATTTTACCGGTAGTCGTAGTTTTTTTGGATACTATAAGATCTGTACACAATTTTGCGAAGAAACAGACTATCAACAAAAAGTTTTAACATAGACAAGAAAAAATACAACCATAGAGATAAATATAACTTATGCGATATTTAAGTGGCATTGCGTTGTTTTTGCTTTGAATACTTAGCAGACCGACAATCCGCTGACTGCTTAGTTGAAAATAGGTTCTCCTTTATTTTGTTTATACATTTAAATTAATATTAGCTTAGTGTTGCTTATGATAAAGTGGAGAAATGGCAAATAAACAAACTGAAATGGAAGTTGATGAGAATGTGGCTCTGGTGCAAGGAAAAAGTGTAATGGCTTCTTCAGGGACAGTTGGAAGTGTTTCTGTTTCTTTACATCCTTTAGTTATTATGAATATTTCAGAACACTGGACTCGAATTAGAGCTCAAGAAGGTTCAGCACGACAAGGTAATAATATGAAATTTTAAATACAAGTAAAAAACCCAACCTAACCTTCAGCTCTGTATTTTAGGTTATTTTTGCAATTTGTGTCTTTTTGTGTTACTTATATTTGTTTATTTAGGCTATGTAGAAGAATGTGACTGTAAAATGTGATTTTTTCATATTCTGACAGTTAGTCTAAAACCGTAAACCACAATGCTCACAGACAAATATAGAAATTATGAGAAACATGAAACACTTAAAGTGTATGATATCCCTTAACTAACACCATACCTCTGGGAGACGGACTTAAAATCTAAATTGTATTACTCCCCGTTATTTTTGTTTATCCTGCCATTTTACTCTACCTTCCATTTGTGGTGTAGGCTATTCTATGTGCCGTGAAGGTCACATCTTTGTATCTTATTCAGCGCTTTCTCTATTGAGTTTGTTTTACTCGAGTGACATAGTTTTCCGTCTTTGAGATGTATCATGTCTTTTAAGTTAGGTATATTATTTTCGTCTTTCCCTACTTTGAATTGTAATGTTTTTACTGTTGATGTATGCCGTATAAATTTATTATTTTGTGCTAAGAATGGATGACTGATATACTTGGCCTGTCACATGGAAGAACAGCTGTGAATTTAATGTCTGTAAATACGGAAAGTTTGAAAACATTCTGAGAACCCTCAGAACCTCATTCACTTACGATAGTGTTAAGGATCCAGATTATTGAATTATTGCTATCGATAACTTTTTAAAATTTTTATTATTATGTGACAAACCTTTTAATATTCACAAAAAATCATTGAATGATGTTGATACTATTAAGTTGTATTTATTTATCTCAAAATAACAAAGGGTGTCTGTCATACGTATGGTGTTAGTGATTTTCCATTATGATGTTAGTTAAGGGTTTAAAGTTCTGCCATTTTGGTTGTGTTTGCATTAAATAAAGAAACAGCACTCTAGGCCTACTGGCAATAAACAAATAACTATAGTAAACAAAAGATAGCCTAGCCTTTTAAAAATATAATTAAGTTAGGCTAGGTGGCGAAAGTTTACATTACGACACCTTACATTACAATATATTGCGGCAGAGATGCCAAAAAATGTTCTAACACTTAGTTGTAATGTTCAAGTATATTTCTAATTGTCTTACATAAATAAAAACAGAAAATATAATTTACAAATTTAATGTAATTAATTATAAACTTTTAAACTCAATTCATAACTTATTTAACTCAGGAAATGTGTTAGCTTTGAAAATTCATTATCAAATGACAAAAGTTATATGAAATATATTAGAAAATGTATTGATGATACACAAATAAACTAAGTGAATTATTAAAAAAGTAAACAAATACGCATTAGGCTACTGTCGTAAACTAACATTAGGCCTACTGGTACTTAAGGTTGTTACGTACACTCTAGGCAACCGTCAACCATAAATTTTAATATAGAGCTTTAAATTTTATGTAGACCTGATTAAGTAATTTTTTCAAATAATTGCAGCTTTTAAATTGGCTGTTAATAATGAATAATAAAAATTATTTGCAGCTTTATCGAGTTTGTATAATTTCTTTCATTTGCGTAGAATATTGACCAAACTTCTGGTATTGCCTTTGACTAAGGATTAGCTTTTGAATCGGGAAAACCTAAGATTTGTTAAATATGCCTGTAGTAGCCTACATATACAAAAAATAGGTTCCATGGGAACACTAGTCTTACAGTGTTTTACATATTTGACATAATAAGGCACACAGCTGATTAAACAGTTTCCAAAGTTTTACTATACTATACAATAATACAAAATTGATACAGTAGGCCTACATATTGTATAAAAGAGCTTTTTCTCACAGGAATGAAGTTAAATAAAACTAATCATACAAGGCTGTGGGTTAAATATTCTGCAAAATTAATTATAAAGTTTAAAAACTTAGAAGCAATCTAAAACGCAATTTAATATTGAAATATATTAATAGTATTGTATAATGCTGCCACCCATAACTTAACTGTCAGTCATACTTTCTTCGTTTTCAAGTAAATTAATGTTTTAATAAATACGCAAACCTTGAAAATTCAGTGAATCCTGATAATATTTACTATGAAACTTCAATTCTAAATCAAACGTGCAGTGGTAGTAAATATGACATGATGGGGCATCTTGCATTAATTTCATGCAAAGTTTGATTTTGGAAAACGTAACAAAACAGTATAATTCGATAATGCTTATTGTCAGATAAACTTCAATCAGGAAAGGGTAATATCTAGGATTCAATCATTTTTTCAGACGAATTTTACTACTGAACCCAAGGTACTCGGTAAATTAGGCCAAACTTGTTTATAGAAATTATTTACTTTATAATTTTGCATTGCTTTGGATTATGTCTATGATTTAATGCTGTAAAATTAAAATTGTAAAACTGTTCTTAATTTTGTTGCTATAGATTAGTGATTCTCTTTACCCTGAATGCATATAGCCTATAAGTGCATATTAATGTTTCAGTTGTTGGTGCTTTAATTGGGAAACAGAAAGGAAGAAACATAGAAATAATGAACTCTTTTGAATTAGTATTTAGTATTATCGGAGGAGATATCGTTATAGACAGAGATTACTACAACACCAAGGAAGAACAATGTGAGTTGTGTTTTATAATTTATTGAAGAAATACTTCCATATTCTAAGCAGCTAAAAAGCATTTGTATGGGTAGATGTCCTCAGCTCTGTGGGAAGAGACACTATAGTCAGCTGACAGTCATGTTTATTACTAATGGAAAGTTACACTATACAATCTGCATTATTGTAACAGAGTACAACAGTGTTGTGTATAGTCTCAGAAATAAATAACATACTACTACATAATCCTCACCACTAATTTACTCATACTAGCCATAATACTATACACAGCCTCACCTTGTCTGCTTTGATGAGGGAAGGTTCATGAGCCTCCATGAGTTGGTGTGAGAAACAGTTGAGTGTTGCTCATTACAACTGTTCTTAAACAAAACTATGGAATTTGGCTGTAAAAAAACACACATTATCTTTCATACAGAAAAGTTATATTTTTTCAAGTAGTTAATTGATTAATAATTTTCCAGGCATAAACGGACTTGCCTCATATTATATTAAGTCGTATTTGTATGTTTTAGGCCTACCTTGTTTTATAGTGTGTAAAATAAAATTTTATTTTAAATCCAGTACTGTACTATGTTACTGTACTTGGATTTATAAACCATTAAAAATCTAATTCAATCATTACCATTCAATTATGTTGCGCTAATTTTACAATAAAAACGTTAGTTCTTGATAACCTGAACTATTTGATAATGTAAACCATCTCCGATTGTACCGATCATTAAGACTATTGTAGACTTATTTTTAATAAATTGGGAAAATTTTACAATATAAAAATTTTGTACAATATTTACTTATTGAATAATGAAAAGAGATACAACGGTCATTTAAACTGTTTAAATAAAGTTCAGACAAGTCAATTGTATTAAGCAAATACTCTGGTCCAAAAGTCGAAAATACTCGGATAACTTAGATGAGAAGTATTTATCAGCAAAATATTTGCTGTTGTCAACAACATTCAGTTTTATGCCAGATTGGTAAGTTATATAAAATGTTGACTAGGCTATGTTGTAAAATGGTTTACATCACACATGGTAGCCTATTGTATTAAGTAGTGAAATTTTAATTTGTGTATTGCTTTAACTATACAGAGCAGAAAAAAGATGAAAAAAATGTTTTAGTAATGGAAGAAAAGTTTTGTGTGATTAAGAGACTGGAGGCTCGAGGCAAAGTCGGCAAAGAAGAAAACAGCTGAAATTAGAAAAGGAAAAACCACGGATGAAAGCGAGAAATTAAATTATAAAATTACATTAGATATAGTACACTGTAAATAGAAAGATGATACAATTATAAATAATTCGACCACTCAGCTGAACCGTTGACGTGAGTTGAGCAAATTTCAAAAATTAAGTTTATAGGCCTATGTTTTAGGGTTTCAACCAACAATTTGGGAAATAGGTCTTTTCACGACGGTGCAGAATAGCTGCAAAAAGCTTCGCACGCCATTCAGCATATTGGGGAGTATCTTCAATACACAAAGCATTGCGTGCTTCGCACGCCAACTCCACGGTAAAATCCACCACATGGCTTTGAAACGGGTCCTTTTATGGTATTTCAAGTTTTGATCGATTTTGGGGAACCAAGCGAACTATAAAGTCGCGTAAAAAAACAAAATGTGCAGAATAACATCCTACATTTATATTTGTAGAAAAAACTCTAAAAAACATTTATTCTCGTAGGAAACATCTAAAAAAATAGTTACTTCCGGTCAAAAAGAGTGCTTCCAGTTGTTGGATTTTTTTTACTAACGAACTCGTCTGAGCGACATTTGTACGAAATTTAGACCATATCGGACTTAAAATGCGGCCGCTAGAGTGCGAACACATATAACATATGATTTTTAATGACATCTCCAAAACATGTTCTGGAGACCATGATCGATGCTCATTTGCTACTCCCGACCTTGTGTCTTACCATCTGCAATAGCTCATTTTTCCTATGAAAATTCGCTTGAAATTAGTGACAAACATTTTACAAAAGATTTAGTTGGGGAAGTACATATTACTGGCAGAAACAGCTGTATACCTGCATTAGGCTTAGGGTTATCTTACTGCTTAGTATTCAATCAACCTATGATTAAATGCTTGATATCCGGATTTCTCTTTATCCAAGTTATCCGGCTCCTCATTAGGTCTGATATGATACGCTTTACTGTGTATAATAAATCCATGGTTGATACTATGCAAATGATTTTTAAATTTGTTATAAGTTATAATATATTTAAGGTAATTTAAAAAATCCAGGTATTATTATTGGCTGCAGGAAACTAACAGGAAAAATCTTTTGTTTTCTTTAAAAGTTTTATATTTTTTTCTTGTCTGCATTTTTAATTGCCATTTAAGTATGGAAACATTTTAAATGAAATTGCATGTATGTTTCCTTAGATAAATGTAATGTTTTCCCAAATCTAAATTCTTTTATTTCAGTTAAACAAGTGTTCAGCGAGATGGACTTCCTAGGATGGTATACAACAGGAGATGTGCCTGATGATAGTGACATAAAAATTCACAAACAAATTTGTGAAATCAATGAAAGTCCAGTTTTTCTCAAACTTAATCCGCAAGCTAGGCATAATGAGGTAGATTTACATATTTTATACATGAATGTCCTTATTCTTGGTTTTTTCTGTGTGTATTATAAGTGCATGTTAATTTTGCTGCTTTAAAGAATATACTTAGTTTAAATCTTGAGTATCTTACTAAAAAGTATCTTACTTTTTTTTCTTAAACTTTTTCTTCAGAAAGGCATTATATATTTGTACAAGGTTTTGAGGTTCTAGTGAAACAGAAAATGTCATAAACATGTTAAAAAAAAAAAATTATCTCTTAAAGTTCCTCTTTTAAGAGATTTGAAACTTTAAAAAACATTTTTTATAGAAAATGACTAAACAAATATAAAGTCAGTATATTTTTATCACTCAATACATTACAGATAATACTTTTATTTAAAAGTTCTCATTGGTATAAGTAATTATTTTTAGTTGCAGCTTCGTATGTAAGATTATTTAGAAGTCATTCTTTACTTCTCACTAATATATTTATACTGCTCCAGACAGTCAACAATTAATCAATTTGGTTTTACGGGTTTGAAGTACACATCCGATCGTTTTAACAGTCTTAACAATTAAAAGGATCACATACGGTGGCGGATTTAGGGGGGGGGGGGGCTATACGAGGTACAGCCTAGGGCGGCAAATTTTTGGGATTGGAAAATTTGAATGAAGACAAAAATACTTTTATTTAGCTCAATTAACGAATTTTTAAAAATCAAGGACTCTGATTCTTGTTGAGTGTGGGCTGACTAAGGATGTATTGGGTACATGAGGCGGCGCCGTCTGCTCAGAGTTCTTGAGTCATATGTCATATGCAAGAATGTCATCAAAGAATGTCATATGCAAAAGGTAGTTTCGCACCCGGTGGACATACAGTTACAAGTCAACTGAGTATTAACCCTCCAAGTGGCATGGTTAAAGCTAAAATTTAAAAGCCGGTTTTTAGCGTTTTGCAAGCATATTTTTAAAAATTCGCCAAAAATAGTAAATGAACCCCAATCCAAAAGTGTTTTATAGCTTTTTTGTAGAAGAAACTTCAAAGAATTCAAATATGCCACTAAAAATTAGTTTCTTTTGAAATTGTAAAAGTTATTAGCTTAGAAAGCAAAATATGTTTAGTAACGGAAGGAAAAAAAAAACAACTTTATGCCTACATAAAAATAGTAAAACATTTTTGTAATTTTTTTCAAAATACATGAAAGTTTTATAATTTAGTTCTAAATAGAAATATGTAAAAATATATTACATATTACGTTTTATTAGAACACTGTTATAAGCCTAATTTCACTCAAACACAATCTACACTTATTTATTTATAACTAAAACACAATATAACACTATTTTATAAACTATAAACACTTTCAATTCACTAAAATATCAAGACGAATAAAACTTACAGTGAACGCTTTGAGATCAGAGTGTAAAATGCTTATTAGGTTTTAGACCGCTTCATTTACATTATGTCTGTGCCAACTAAATTTCACCTAAATTATTTGAACTGAACATAGAATAAACGTTGGAATTTTCTCTTTAAAACAGTATATTAAACATCTTATGAATAAATCGATTTCTGATAGTAAAAATCGATTTACAAAATGCTTAATTATTGGCCCAATCTTAGACCAATAACAAGCCTTTATTCTAAATTCTAGATCTTATAACCACAATCTAGTCACAGATGATTTAAAAATACCACTTGAAAGATAAAAGTCTAATGACTCCAATGCTGTGATGATCTTTGTGACAATTGACAACTGTGAGGAGTTGCAGACCGTTGAAAATGATGAAGTTTTGCGTTATTAACATCGCAATGTCGCACGGAAAACAGCTGTTTGACATTCTACAATTTTGAAACAAATATTACGTATGTAAATATACGTTTTACGAAAAAGTTTTAAATACAAAAATTAAAGTTTAATTCATTTTCTTTCCAACGGTGCCGGTTTTATTAAGATTGGATAATTCTAAGTGAACTAATTAATTGAAAATGCAAATGTATGCAAATTCTAGCTAATTGTCGAAATAGCTGCATCTTGCGCCTGAGAGAACGTCACTTTGGGCAGTCTGCCACTGGGAGGGTTAAGAGCAAGCAATTTATTATCGGTTGTGCTTATGTTCACAATAACATTCTTCTTTAACTCGCCTATACTTTTTTTTGTATGAATAAAAATATGAGCTGTGGTTAATTATATTTTAAACAAATATAACAACAGACTGAGGTTATAGTAGAGTACAGTTGAACCGTTCATTCTTGCCATTTAAGATATCGCACGAAAACCTAGTTTTTATCCCCAAAATAAATAACGTGTATCTGTTATTCCCTTACTGCAGAACTGTAGCCTCCAACCGAGTTTTACTGTGTAAAGCGATTCAACTGTTTAACTGTACGATAATCTATTTGGGGTTATTTTAATTAATAATGGAATTAATTACAATAATTATTGACTATTTAATACATTTTTTAAATATTTTAAAGATTTCTTTTCAGAAATTGTCGGTTTTTATTCATTAGCTGTCTGGATTTGTTCAATACTACTACTGTATTTGTAATGTAATAATATTTACAACGTGTGTGTTGTACAATAGTACAATTTGAGTTAAAATTTTGGCAATATAAAAGTAATTCAATGGAAGTGTAAAATAAAATAGGAAGAAAGTAGCTAGTGATGGGTAGCTAGCAGAAAGATGTTTCTTGTCCCAAACGGCCAAACAAGGTGTGACAGTGTCACTAAACATAACCCCGAGAGAGTTATTTGGGTTAAAATTTACCTAAACTAAAGGTATTTGTGGAACATGATACAAATAAGGAATTTTTACATCCGACAAGAGAAAAAATTATGCCTTACTCATGTTAAAGTTAGCTTTACTATATATAAATATTATCCTCAGTTCACATAAATTTGTACCTCGGTAAGGCCCTTCCCTCACGGGGCGAGAGACGCTCGAAGTGAGAGAGACTCGAAGTCAAAGGGATTCCCCCTCTACTCGATTTCCTATATGTAAGTGTATGGGGATCCCCCAACAAGGCGTTTTGCTGTCGAAGCGAGAGAGACTCGAAGAAAGAGAGGCTCAAACTGTTGAGAAAGGGAAAAATCGATTGTGATACTTGAAACGTTGAGTTGTGTTTTGTTGACCATGGAGATGTTTAATGTGAAATTTGTGGGAAAAGTTGAAAAACATCCTGTGTTATATAATCATACCCTCCAGGAATATCCTAGGAAAGAGTGTACAGAGAAAGCATGGAATGAAATTGCCAAGGAAGTAAATTTGTCATCTAAGAATCTAATTTCATTACATTTTTTCTTTAATATAATTATAGTTACATAGTTTTACTATAGATAAAGATAATCATTTAAAAAAAACTCAGATCAAATTTAAATTATTGAAGCCATTAATTAGCCTATATAGAATATCAGGTATTAATAAATAAAACCATTAGTTATTTAATACCAATCATTTTGCATAGCTCTTCTGCAATTCTTTTACCGCAACAAACAGCCGAAATGATAGTTCCGTTCGATGCACCCGTATTCTATTAGTCCTTCTTTTCATCCGTCGGTCGGTACCAAGAAAACATAATATTTTCCTCATCATAAACTGATCATTTTAAAAACTTTTGTAGAAGAAAATTTTGTACCTTCTTGGTTGAAGACTGCTAATTGACTGTGATAAAATCTCCCCGTGAGCTTAGGACATATCGCATAAATCGCTTGATGCTCTTACCGCTTCTAGTCTGTCTTGTCCCGTGGGCGAAGGGCCTAAACGATATTGTTTACACTTGTCAGATATAAAAATTCCTTATGTATATCTATCCAAAGTGTATCTTACCTAAACAAATGTTACCTGCCAAGTGTAATGGCAGGTTGCTACTAGCCCCTAAGCGGCATCTGATCACATACCTTCCTCAAGTCCTCTATTAAAAATGTTCTTATTTGTTATTTATAGATTCAACTCTGTGATTTGTTGTTCACATTATGGTTATTCTGAATGTAGAAGGGTTTCTGGAATCTCATTGGCTGTTCTACACATGGTTACGTATTTTGTAGTTTATTAATTGTTTTCTATAACTTTTAGAATACACAGAATTATTCACTCTTACTTTAAATTATATCTTTAGGATGCTAGGTTCAGTCACCCCTTCTAAGTATCTGGTGTTAACGCCCTTTCCATGCGTTAAGCATGCCATGTTTTACTTTTAGAAACGGTTTTCACCTTTTGATGAAACTCCCTGGTTGTTTCTCTTTTTTATCATGGTTTTGGCCGATAAGGTGTTCACAGTAGCTTTCTTATGTTGGAGTTGTGTGCCCCTCTTTGCAAGTTTATCCGCCATCTTGATTCCCAGTATTTTGACATGAGAGGGAACCCTCTGGAAGCAGATTTGACGTACACCCTTTGTCACACTCAATGAGTTTTTAGGGTTTGTTTTTGTAGCTTCTTTCTTGTCCAATTTGTATGTGGAAAAGCTTGCAAATTAATGTGTGCGTAACTTGCTAGTTATTATATCTCTGTGATGATCGGCAGGTTTTGAATGTATACCACAGGAGTTGTCCTAACTGCTCCAAATTCCAATATCAAGGCAGTATTCTGGGATTTAAAACTAAACCTAAGAGATTTATTTTGGCTGGAGAATATTTGAAACTGTTTTTTATGTTTGTCTTCCATTCCTCTCTGCAAGTTTTAAATGATTTAGTTTTTCTTGTTATATACCGATGTTGATGTTGTATGTGGCTGTGTGTTGTTATTAGTTGGTAATGTTTTTGAATTTTAGGGGAGCTCTCCTTCTTCCTGTAACAAGGCAAACAATTTATCCAGAATAATATAAATATAGATTCATTGTATTTAGCCCTACAACTGTATTGTATGATTCATTGTAT
>JAGFPH010004575.1:37773-52709 GCA_018207615.1 Philaenus spumarius | reverse complement strand
GTGGCTGGAACAGACAGTGACAAATTGTAATATATAGCTAGAAGTGTAAGTATAGCTATTAATGTATATTCTTCACAATAGAAGTTGTAATTTTACTTTCTCACTATACTATAGTATAGAGAAAGTATAGTGATTGCGAAAAAAATTGATGTTAAGATTTTTGTGGAAATATCCGTTTTGGAACCCGATGAGTTAAAAAAAGTAATTTTTACAAAATGTATGTCTGTATAATATATTAAACAAAGCTGGAGAGAAAACTATTCTATCGATTTCGAACAAATTTGCACCAAACATGTCAATTAGGCCTGTATAGGTGCACGAATAAAGGTTTTGAAAATTTTTGAAAAACAACCCCCTTTTTGGTTAAAAAATCTGTTATTATTTTTTTTATAAAAAAACGGTTAACGATTTTGATAAAATTTGGCTTATTTGTATGTTTCTAAAAATTCTCGTTTAGCTAATAATAATAACTGATTTTTGGGGTTTTTTTGGCCGAAAAGGGGTTGTTTTTCAAAACCTTTTTTTGTGCATCCATACAGGCTTAATTGACGTGTTTGGTGCAAATTTGTTCGAAATCGATTGAATAGTTTTCTCTATAGCTAAGACAGTAATAATAATATTTATTAGTTAATCTCGTACTTTAATATCACCTCTCCTACAATTATAAAGTCACAGTGAATCTGTTTAATAATTTAAATATGTTTGTGAGAAAGTATGTGCCAGTACCTGGTACCGTTTATTTTTTAAGGCTTCAGAATAGTGTAACTGACATTGATCCCATTTGATAAGTGGGTTTGATCTCCATGTAGGTTATTTATTAAGGATTATATAGTATTGCGAAAAGAGCATCAGCTTTATACAACAGAGTTGTGAGTTCCTAAACTTAGATCATTCATTTTGGAAAAGACTGTTACGAAATAGAAAGAGTTGCTGACAACTTGACAATAGCAGAGTTGCACAATTATGTAATATAGAGTAGGTAGTTGTAGTTGTGAAAGTAGAACTTATGTAAAATCGCTGAATGCCGTTTATAAGTAAGTCATCATCGGAATACAAATACAAAACGAGGGAACAGAGGTTTTAAATAGGGAGAACACATTAGAAAGGGGGGCTTTTGGGAAAGGTTCTTGGGTGAGAAGAGAGGTCTTGAGAGACCGAGGGCTTCAGGGTGTAGACGCCAGCGTGGGCATCTAGGAGGGACCAGAGAAGTTTTTCCCATGAGGCTTCCATGTGAACGTCAGGGCAAGGGAGCTGAGCTGTTCGAGCCACCAGGACAGAGTAAAGATGAGAGCACAGTTTGTGGTTATAGAAGGGATAATTGTTTTATTTAAATTCTTGGTTTGAGTGGGTTTATGAATTGGGAGAGTTATTTTAAAACAGAATTCATATTTGGGGAGTAGAAATTTGTACCCAGTTTTACCCATGGTATAAAGCATAAGATTTAGACTAAGGTTTATAATTGTCGTTAACACAGTGTAGAATTAAACGTGTTTATTACCATCAAATAAAATATATGTATGGTATATGTTTGTGACCCTCTCACTAAAATTAGGGCCAAACGAGTAGCCACTTTGTAATAAGACCTTGTACTTTACAATGTAGCTGCCCTGTCACTAGCGAAACCATGGTCTGCAAGACTCAGTAAATTTTGTAGAATTTACTAAAAATTGTGTTTGTTTTTTCCGTTATATTATAATTTAAATTGACTATAGATTAAGATTCCATAATTATCACTTGTGACGTCCATAGGGATTGTAGACTTTTAAATAACTTTTCAGGTCTCAAAAATAATATTGTATTACATTGTAGAATTTTGTCCATATACACTAACTAGCTGGCCCGATCCAGCTTTGCACGGATAGACAAATCAAAGTTAAATGTATATTAACAAAAAATATATTATATCAATATGGGGATTTTTAGTAACTTTGACCCCCTAAAATTTTGAACTTTTTGAAAACCTTTCTTACCGAGCACCTAGGGTCCTAGAAGAAGCTACATACCAAATTTCATTCCAATCCTTTCGGTGTTTTTTTTTTAGTAACTTTGACCCCCCAAAACCACCTAAAATGTTGAATTTTTTGAAAACCTTTCTTAGCGAGTACCTAGGGCCCTAAAGAAAGCTACGTTCTAAATTTCATTCCAATCCGTTTGTTGGTTTTTTTAGTAACTTTGACCAACCAAACCCCCTTTAAATTTTGAATTTTTTGAAAACCTTTCTTACCGAGCACCTAGGGTCCTAGAGGAAGCTACATAAGAAATTTCATTCCAATCCGTTCGGTAGTTTTGGAGAAATCGTGATTTAGTAACTTTGATCCCCCCCAAACCCCTCCAAAGATTTCAAATTTTTTAAAACCCATTCTTAGGCAGCACCTATGGTTCTAGAGGAATCTACATACCAAATTTCATTCCAATCCGTTCAGTAGTTTTAGAGAAATCGTGATTTAATAACGTTGATCCCCCTTAAAATTTTGAATTTTTTGAAAACTTTTCTTAGTGAGGACCTATGGTCCTAGTGGAAGCTACATACCAAATTTCGTTCCAATCCGTTCAGTAGTTTTTGAGAAATCGTGATCAGTGATTCAGTGGATTTGGCTTTTATATATATAAAGAAGACTAGGGGCTCTGCCCATGGACGCTTCGCGTCCCAACCCCGCCTCGGCCTACGGCTTCAGATGGCTGCTTCGCTTCGCTCGCAGTTGGAAAACTCTCTAAAGGCTCTCGCTAATCTTTGGCTCGTTTGTACCTGGGTGAACGAGCATCGTTCAGTATTTTGAACATCTGGATTGTATCTATTCGAATATTTAGTGACTTTGAAGGAGGTATAAAAAGAAGCTGCAACTATTCGCCTTCTAAGTGACTTGAAAGGTGGTATAAAAAGAAGTTCAGATTTTAAATGTTATGCGCATTTTTCAGACTTTATGCGTGTTTTTGAAGACATAAGACCTAGCGAATTCAATTCCTGATGTCAAATAACCCTTGTATGCAAATTTTCATCAAAATCGTTAGAGCTGTTTTCGAGATCCGCGACAGATACAAAGATAGATACAAGAATTGCTCATTTAAAGTAATATGATATTAAAATTATTGGGAGCTGTATAGTGCAAAGTCAGACCAAGTTTGCTGCTGTTGGAACCAAAAGTTATACAGAGTTAAAGCATCTTACTGGCATTCGGCTAAGCTGCCTCCTGTCATTTTTAGCTTAGCTGGCATAAAGTAAAAATGTTAAGGGAAAAATTATGATGATATACCAATAATCCAAAACATTTCTAGTACCTAGTAATTGGAGTACGAGTGATTGAGTTACAATACAATTTCTTTTCAAAGTAATTCAATATGATTTTACTTCACTCGCCTTATACGTATAAACACAGTTCTATTATTTAATAATTTCTTTTAAATAATCCTCTATCACTTGATAGTAAGTATAATTCTCGCTAGAAATAATTTCACTACACCATTTTGACAAAGCTAATTGTTGAATTAACAATTAATTACCTGTTAAGGCAGCCAAGTATTGGCGAATAATTGCCTTGCCAGAAGGAGTTGTTGGCCAAATTGTGAAAGCCATCTTTGATTCGTTCTAATGCCTGTATTGGCAGTTTTTAGTTACTCTCACCTTGGCATTAGAGTCTGGTTTAACCTGAAATTTAGAGAAAATTACGTTACAATAAAAAAACAATTTATTCAAACTTGTAGAAATCAAGACCTATGTAGGGTCTCGAGTATGTATAGAGTTTTACCATTCATGCCTTGTTCAAATTCCAAATTCAGTATCTAACAAAGTTAGAAGATTAGTACCATTCAAGTTTGTATTTCTAATAATAGATACTGTAAACTCTTGATTAACCGCGAAATTGACAGGTGTGGATATTTCAAATAATCCGCAAAATTGCCTATAGCGCCTAAACAATGTCTGAAGGTACTAAAAAACAACACAAAATTACTTTAAATCAATTTATTGTACATTAAAAGCTCGTACGTGAAAAAAAAACTAAAACAATGTTATGTACATTATTGTACTTAACGGCCATCCGCTTTTGTTTGTATTTGTTGTATATATTTTTGTATTACGTTTTAATTCAGCCAAGTGATTGAATAAGAATGCGTTCTTGAGATTATGATATGACATAAAGCACACGTGATTTTACATTTTAAAGACGTCATTGATTACATTATTTATCAAGAAAATTACTTATAATAGATGGATTAACAGAATAACTGTATCATAACAAAAGTTAATGTTGGATAGCTAAGATTAATTAAATAATAGATTTTTTAAACGTACAACTTAACTAAATTTATGAATTATAGATTTGATTAAAATTCTAAATGATGAGTTATTCAAATTAATTACTTCAATTTAGTAAGTTTGAATATAGTAGGTAACGGTACCTTAAACAAATTAAAGATAGTAACAGTTTTATTAGTTTGATTAAAAACGAATGAAACTACTTTTTATAAAGAAACTTTCTTCAAAAGCTATTTTCCAAACTAATTTTTACTTAATTATTTTAAACAGTACAACAAATAAATCAATGTGACCATTCTAGAAAAAGTGTAATAAACTTAGCGTTTTTTGTTTAAAGTAATGAACTAAATTCATTTAATGTATCAACAAATGGATTCCACCAGGTGTATACCTGGTGTTTACCTCCATCAATTTATACCTTATCTAATTACTTAGATTTAATGTAAATTTTAACATATAGATTTAATTTGTCTTATAACGCAGTTAACATCATCAAATTTGCATGGTAATGTCAGTTGTATGTGCCAATATGACTGCTAAATTAATTAATTTAGTTGTCCTATTTTAAGTGTGTCAAAAACTAAATTACTTGTTAAAAAAAGAAGGGAGGCTAAATATAAGGCAATATTAGTCCAGTCCCCTACTGTTATTAGAACCTTTCTAGGTAGGTTGCATAGGTTCGAACATATTTAATGGTCATCAATTTACCTACATTATATTCTGCTTCTTCGTAAAGATATTGCTTCTTGGTAAGGAAAAAAATTTACCTAAAATTATAAGCTTTAGACCTAAGATATCTTTACCTAAGATATAAAAAAAAAAACCTTCAGATAAAGATACGATGAAAATTTATAGGACCAAAATTGTAGATTTTGCCAATTTCATTGTGGCTGGTGCAGTCCTTTTTTGATAGGTTTTACAATAATGGCTGCTTCCAAAATCAGGTTTGCACCAACTTTAAAGTTGCGCATACCAACTTGAATTTTTTTGAGAGTTAAAAAATAATTTAATTCAATCTATAAAAGCCAATGAGCGAAGCAAGTTCTACATCATAACTGTGGTTTATACTCCATACAACAGTATCAATATAGTATATTTCACAACTAGTGGGAAAAGTGTGATTTTCCTGGTGCGAGTCGTATTTAAATTGCGAGTCATAGAGGAGCAATTTAAAAAAAAATGAGCATCTGAAAGGAACATTTTCCCACGTGTTTTGAACTCTATTTTTCACAATACTACAGCAAAAAATATGGTTATTACAAATTGAAAAGTTTATTTACTCTTATTTACGACAAAGTAAAGCAAACACAACACAATGTTTTAAACAGATGGGCATTATTTCAATATTGCATTGTTGTAATCAGCTGATTTATCCTCACTAGTGCGGTTATGACGAACTTTACCTGGCAATATACGCAATAGAAAAGCAACTGATATTCCAGTAGTATCATGAAAAATATTTATTTTTGGGTACCAATCTTTAGCCCTCTAAAATTTGTAGTAAACTATTTTTGGTTTTAAAATATTGGCTTATTGTAGGTAGGCACTCTTTATTACTGTCAGATTTTAGCTTGATGTATCTATATCCGATTCTGAAAAAATTGACTGCAACAGATAAACCATAATAATAAAGGTTCCGTTTCATGCTTTTAAAGTACAGAACCTAATAATAGTCAAACACTGACTAATTTGATGAAAAATGTTTTATTCCAAGTAAATTTAGGCTACATTATTACTGGTCTGTAATTGGTTGAAAAACAGGGAGATGGAAACACATTCTTGGGACTAATCATAAATTAGTTTTCTTATTTGAAAATACAAGACTAACAATTACTCCAACGTATTCTGAGTACCGTAATTCAAACTATTCAAAAAGAATTAATTATACAATGGAATAAAATAAAAAGTAGGCAGCCAGATAATAATAAGACAATACTATTGATTTCCTAAGCAAAAAAATAAACATAGGGTCAACAATTTTTTTTTTATTTAGGAAATTACTACCGTATCTTGAAATAACTGAATTTGATTAAAATTCCGCTTGGTCATTTGTAGATTGTACCACCTCGCAGGATAATGCCAACAATTAACTATTTTGGTCAGTAGTTAACAAATAGTTGTGCTAAAATCAACAGTAGCAGCACATTATGGAACAGATGGAAAACTGTTACTGGTACCATACCATTTATTGTATCAAAATTTTAGTTATTAGCGCTTTCTAGTTAGTTGATGAAGTAACTACTTGCAGAATAATTCATTTAGAAACCTCTAGGCGGCAGCCAACATAATCCAAAATATTTTACAATTAAAGTAAACTATATCTGCAAAATCACTTATCGACATTCTATCAGTGTGGTGGGACTTTTTTAGAAAACCTGGCAATAAAATTATTGAGCTCTGCCTCACTGTAAAAATAACATCGAAATAAAATAATAAATCTGTACTATTTCATTTTACCTCAGGGGACAACCAGCGAGCACAGAATGGAAATAGAAGAGGGCTATTGCCATTTAAGCTGCATATTGGGCAGTGAAGCCACTGGCGGCCATGACAGTTGGGGCGAGAAACAAAAACCAGCGGCCAGCGACTAGAAAGTTAGTCTGAACGCTTTATAAATACACAGAATTTTAAAACTCTTAGGCACCTCCAAAAATTTTGAAATTTTAGAGGAATATAGAGTAATGTTGAAAGATGATGATAATACCATTTTTTAAATTTACAAACAACAGTATCATATTAAATTAATAAATTGACTTCTTCAATGTCTTTTAAATTGAAGTGAATGTCATTAAAAGTTGACCTGTAAGGAATTTTTTTATTTTTATGGCACGTGAATTTCGTCATCGAGAAACTTTTAGATAAAGAGTTAAATTTATTTTTTATTTCAAACTTTTTCAATTACGTTAGCGGTTTGTTCAGGAAGTTAGGTTGAATACTGGCAAATTATAGTTTGTACGCAACTTAAATCCACACGCGGCGCCGACACAACACAGCGGCCGGTGGATACGGCGGACATGCACATTGTCTTCCATTCCTGATTATTGATAATCTTTAGTGCTTTGAATGTTATTTACTGTTTTTTTTTAAGAATAATAATATTATTTACTACTTCAAAAAAGACATGAAAATTTATTTTAACTTATGAACAGAACATAAAGTAGTCACCCAATAAATAAACAAAGAAAGCTTGACACTGCATATCACTCGTATAATAAAAGTTAACTATTATATTATTATTTGCTAGATAGAACTAAATTCTCATCTTCTCTAAAATATATTTATACATATTTAAAACTTTTTTAATCTGACGAATATTTTGTTAAAACTTAGTTTCTAATTTACATTTGGAATGTTGAAATGTTCATTGTATTAATCATATTTAATCAAATTTATTGAAAATGAGTCATAAAAAGGTGCTGCCATCTGTAATAACTTTTTATAAACCTACTTACTATTACCATTATCAATTTCATGGTCTGTAATCTGTAAAGCGGCTTAAAAAATAGTTTCTTAAAGATTACATTTGTTCTAATCAAAAATTGGGGGCTTTGATCACCATTTGAAATTAAGATTAATCATTTTTAAGTCGAAGGAGAAATAATAATTAGTCCTGATATACCTAATAAATATTAGCTGAATATTTTTATGTAAATGCAACATATTGCAGATATAAATTACTGGATGTCAATTATGTCCCGAGATGGTTAATTGTATTTTCAACAAAAGCAAGTTATATGAAAATGTACACTTTGTAATTCATTGTTGATATGCTATTTTTCATGTAGGCCTAGATGCAGTATTTTCAAAACTAGATCGGGTAACAAGGTTTTTGTAATATTTTTGGAAATATTTTAATAACTATATACATGTTTTAATTACTTTAACGAAATTCGAAAAAAAGTGTTGATATTCTTAAGTAAAGCCCTTTTAAATTATACCGGTTCTCTATGACAGTTCATAAAATATTTACTTTTAGGGGTACCAAATTTCAGTCCAGAAATTCATAGTACAATGTTTTTTGAGTACGTCATGGTTAATTTCAGTCAAAAGTTTGACCTAAACAATATTAATAATAGTGACAACAATGCATCAACATTTTGAAATAGTGAAACAAGTTGATGGTTCCAAAACACTGTAGCCAAATCACTCTACATCGCATGAATGTAGGCCTACATAAAAACATATTTTTTGTAACTTTTTAAACAAAATGTGGGATATGACGTCTTTATTTATTTTTCCTTAAAGTATATCTGCGTGAGTACACCTTTCGCTAACACCACAAGTTTAAAAACATTTTAGCTGTAGGCAGTACATTTTTGGAAATAGAGGATGAAGGATAGGGCAAAAATTGTTTCTAGAATATTTTGTAAATCTCATTCAACAATTCTTAAATAAATAGGTTTGATATCCTTAATAAATCCCTTTCAAACAATATCCCATTCAACAGTAATATAAAATACTAGGGGAGACCCCTCTGCATGCTCCGCACGCCAACCCCCAATGGAACCTTCTAAAGACACATGCTATGTTTTAATTATAATAAAGGTGTAGGATTAATAATAACTTCAAAATTAAGATGGTAAATAATGTTAAATGTTCAAATCAAATTATTTCTTATATTTTATAACAGCAGTTATAATTGGTTAAAGAACCAGCAAGGCTCAGGTCTACACTTTAAAACCCTAACCTAAAATCTAGACATACCGGTACAAAAATAATTGCTTCAAATTTTGAAATTAGCTGTTAATGGAAATATTGGAGCAAACAGCTATATTATCTGTTATTTTATTGAATTGGTTGCTATGGTAATACATGTAAATACTTGTGTTGGTTTATCATTCCAGGCCTAACCTAAGAATTTTTTCCGACTAAATTTACAAATATTGAATTAAAAGAGGTTTTTATCGAAATAAATTATAGCCTATGTTATTCAGGGATAGTGAAGCTTTTTATTAGTAAAACTATTTTTTCAATCGGTTCAGTAGTGCCAGAGATTACCCCCTACATACAAACAAACAAACAAAAAAACAAACTTTACCTCTTTATAATATTAGTATAGATTTATATTTTCATGTAAAATACCAAAATTTTGCCTATATAAATGTATAGTACCGGTATTTGATTTCTGACTATTGTAGTAAATGTGGGTTAATATGTTTTATAACTATCAAATTAATTTCAATTACTATATTCCTGACAATTTTTAAAATTTTTATTAGGACAGGCAGACTGGATGTGTTAAAGAGTTCCTTTTAAGTCATTAAATGGTAAATGGCATGTTTAACTAAATTTGCTTAAACTTTTTCTACAATACCTAACTTGATGAAGTATGTTAATTTGTTTGTTTGCATTTTTCATTCAAGGAAATGTAACAGAAAAAATGTTTTTTACATTTTTCTTCAGTTTTGTATTTGGAACTAAAAATAAATCCGTGTACAATTTTGTGTCCGAAAGTGTAAATTGTCATTACAAGATATTGAGACAGACTAACGTGACAGAACTAGAAAACCTTAAAATGCCATTGAGTAAACACCTACTTATAGTATAAGCTATGAAATCAATGCTATAACATAGTTAAATTTCTTGGATTGTTGTTGAGTAATAAGGCGTAAGATGAATGTAAAACTAATCATCAGTACCGTACTTAAATGTTTTGATTATGCTTGGACATGCTCTAGAGATTTTATGATCTGATATAAATGTGAGTTAGTATTATAGATACGTCATAACCATGTATTATTTTGCAATAAAATCATTTGTAACGGATCAATTATTAATGGTTGAATTGTATCACAACAAAAGATTGTGTTAAATTGCTTTATTCTTATCCATTAACAACCTTTATAAATAATTAAATTTCTTTAGCTCATTGTAATTCTAATGTAATTGATTTTATTATGATTACTACTGTAAGTATGAATTACTCACACTGCTTTCTTAAAAATTACTGTCAGTTTAACATGCCTTGAAAACAAACAAAAAATAATGAGATTTAAAGAAATTAGTCATAAATAGACATCTTTGGGAATAATTAATTATTTTACTAAAAATTAATAGGAATTTCATATTTTTAATTTTGTCACTAATTAGGTAGATTTCAATAAAAATTCAATCATTTTCCAATTCACCTGTCTATCTATCTCTTACTATACTTATAAATTTAGATCATTAGCATGCATTTTAAAATTCCAGACTTTCCAAAGCTGTTAAACCCCTGACAAATTAACAACCACTTGAAATCATAGAAACACAATATTTATATAAAGAATACCTAAGAGCCTGAATTAAAGTTATTTTTATTGGTGTACAACTTTTCCAATAAATTTGAAAAAAGTGCACTTGGAATGTAAAATTAGAAGTTTGGAAATATAATACAGTTTCACAAGAACAACATGACCATACAAAATACACTGTGTGGAGGTTGGACTTGCAGTCAGGGGGCAAAGTTCAACACAAGAGCAGTTGTAATAGATGCTCTCTTACAAAAATATTGAATAATAACGTTGGAATAACTAAGAGAAAGTTTTTGAGGTTTATCTCTGTTCATTGTTCTACAAATCGACAAAAAGGTAGTTCCTTAACTGAATTTATTACAAGAACTTAATGTGTCTAATAAGTGCCCTTCAAATTAGCCTAAAAGAAAAGAGACCTCAACTTATACAGGGTGATTCAGTAAAGCGTAGAGGGCTACGCAGATTCAGATTCTACATGCAAAAATAAGTCGAAAATGTAGTACCTATAACATTTTTAAGATTTCGGCTTAGTTTAGCCGTAATCGGCCATTTTGTTTTTTTTTACAAAAACTCACTGTAACTCTGGAAATAGATAAGATATCGAGTTCAAATTTGTCGATAACTCGGTTATCCTTTGACCTACTAAAACTACAAAAAAAAGCATTTTGTCTGTCGCTAAAAAAGGAAAATATTTTGCGTCTTGTACATTTTTTTGTAAAGTTAACGGTTTTCAAGATATTCCATGTTAAAAATTTGTAACGGCCGCCATTATTTCACTGCCGAAAACCCGGACAATCACAAATGATAAAAACACACAAAACATATAATGAACATAATTAAAAATTAAAATCACAAGCACTATGAAAAAATAGTTTACGCCGCAAGAGGAGTGCTGACAGGCGGACCAGAAATTCATTCACACCTGCAGGTCGACTGGGGGGAGGGGGACCCCTGCATCTGTTGAATTTTCGGACTGGTGACAGTCACAAAAACTGACAGTTATTGGTCATCTACATTCCAAAGTTGACCTGTCAGGTTACTTGTGGCAGGTGGACCTGTCATTTCTACCTGTAGGTGATGTGTGTCCGGCTTTATAGATTCTCAGTATTATATGCGCTGCAAAGAGGTGTGGGTACATTAATAATGAAATTTGATAATGATTTGATTTGATAAAGATACATTTGTTTGGCTGAATAAAAGAGCCGGAATTTAAGAGAAGTAAATAAAAAATAAAAACAGAAACTTAATACAATAAATCAATTAATAATAATACAATAAATCAAGTATAATAAAACAATACTGAGCCTATTACAATATAAATCATACTATGCTTATATCCATAGGCGTAACCAGGGGGGGTTTTGGGGGGTTATAACCCTCCCCCCTATTGTACAAAATATTTCGCACTTTGTTTACATTAAAATAGGCACTTAAGAGTAACTTGTTTTCAACACACATGCAAATGTCAAGCTACACTAAATTATCAATATATGCTAACATTGTCTAAATTATCTTTGGTCGAATTGGGCACTGGCACTTTATTTGATATACGATGCAGTATAGTGTATGACCTGGAACATAAACGGAGTTTTCGTCCGCCACGGATCATTTTCCGTCGCCGTCATATCAACAGTGCCACAAAGGAGAGTATTAGAGCATACACATTGGTCTAAAAAATAAAGGATTGGTTTATTTACCGCTGACAGTAGCTGTGCAGCCGCTCACTGCAACTACAATCGACGAATTTCCACCGTCTCCGCCGAAACAGTTGTGAACGTGACCAAATGCACGCCTTATTTTCATTATTTTAGTATTTTTTCGGTGAATACTATCCTTCAGCCGCGTGTGTAGTTCGTCAAATGATGAAACCGACATTCTTAAATAATTTAAAATGTTTCTTCTAGTTCCTCAAACCTCAAATCAGGAAATGCAATGTAGAATGCTCCTTATTTATTGATCGGATGAACCCAAATAAAGTATATTTTTTGTTTCCTTTTCAATCGGGGACGGAGTAAGAATAATGCGAGAGTTGCTCTCTATTCATATCAATAAAACATTAAAAGAAATATTATATTACGTAACACACATTGATTGATGAACTAGACACTTCAGTTTAATGAATCCCAATGAGGCTTTTAGATGGCATCAGAAATTTTACCGCCGTGTGTGCATACTTTAAATTTTATTAGCGACGACGGTAACTAATCCGCGTGTGTATTCCAAGCCGTGTGTTTTATGGGGTAGAGACAGCACACGGAAAGATTTGGCTGGGGGTAAGTCATGGTTGCTATTTTAATTATTCTAATATAGGTTTGAATCATAATTAGAAGTGGAAAATTATACATACCTTTATAATTTTAAGTACTTTTGGGAAGCCTAAAACGTGTTATTTTGCATCTTAATTTATAAAATTTTCCATAAAAAATACAATATGTTTCATTATTTTATTTTGTGTTGATAAGTTAAAATAAATTTTCATGTCTTTTTTGAAGTAGTAAATAATATTATTATTTTTAAAAAACAGTGAATAACATTCAAAGCACTAAGTTTTTCTTTATTAATGTTTATCTTATCTCTAAAGTTTAGATTTATTTGTAGATTTTCATTTCATGTGGTCTATTTTTTCTTGTTAACTAATTTCATCTCTACACCTATCTAGAGGGGTTTAACAGCCCTTGCTGTCCTCATTCAAAGATAAATATTACTACTTACAATACCTAAACAAAACATATGTGTACATATTTACTAACACGTCACCTACATTAAAACGTTCCTTACAATTTCGCCTTCACCTCCGTGTGAAATTTTTATTGCAGGTCAGTGTAAAAAATTTAACAAAAGTCTACTTCCTTAGCAACATAGTAATCTTATAAAATATATGAAACTTTATTATACTTAAAGTTTTGATGTTTTTGTTATTTTGTTGCCTTTATAGTTTACTTAATAATTTGAAATTGATTACCTTCAGTAATCAGTATATTGATTCCTATTCTAATCAATATACACTGACTGCAGTTTCAGCCTCACAAGGACTATTTTCAAAGTCCTTCCTTCTCAGTTTACACTACATAACACATGACACATAATCACAATTTTATAACTGCAGTGGCGCACCGACGGGGGTGGACGAACGGGACCTGTGCCCCCCCAGAAAGTCTTTTTAATAATGTGGATTGTATTTTAAACTAATCGATCGTTGAATACGTAGTCGATATTTAATTGAAAATTACATTATTTATGATTAATTTCGTGATGTGATCACGAAAAAATAATCGTTCTTTTTAAAATAAATATGATTCTTACTCTACGCAATCATGATTTTCTTACAGTGATGTTTGAGTCTCGGCGGTCTGCGAGCGCTGATTAGCGCCGCTTTGATAATGCTGAAAACCGGTCATTAAATTCCCAAGTAATACGGGATGTTGAAAGCGCGACGTTGGTAACGTGGGTCCGCTGTTAAACACAGCGTTTTTGAAGCTTTGTCAATGTTGTGTCCTTCACTTCCAAAAAGGAAACAATTCAGTCATTCTCTCTAGGAGTTTTACAAATAACAGAAACATATGAGGAATTGTGTATCAGGAGAGCTAGACGGTGAGGTACACACTCAGTGCTTTCAAATCGTGTATCAAGCTTCAGCTATACTTGCACGAGCTGAGCATAGTTGAGCCGACCCGGTCCGTCGTGGAAATCCGTAACACTAATAGACCCGCACCGTTCCGACATGTGTCGGAAGGATGTGCACGCATTTCACCTCACCACAACTACTATCACAACTATCATACATTGCAAAATTATCATGGACGAACAGTGGAAGAGATCGAATGTTCTTTCTGGTTTTTGACCTGTGGCTATATCTATACCGAATGCGTGTGGAGCAGAGCTAAATCGACCCGATCCGATATGCTGTCAGAGCGTGGAAAAAATCGACTCCGTCCGTGTACACAATAAACACTTTAAAATAAAAAATAACTACTTTGTAGTAATTATTCTACTGTGGCCTCTCTAGTAGCTGCGCTCCATATAACTTTGTTCGGCGTTGATAGCGCCTGCGTCAATCCGCGTTGGCAACGCTCAACGCCCGGTTAACTTAATTTCGCTAGCTTTGATAGCGTTCGTATAACATGGCCCACAGTAGTTCCATTTACACAATTAACTGACGTTAACGCGACGTTGGAAACGCGGCGCTATTAGCACTCGTATAATGTGGCCATAAAAGGCAGCGTGCTGGAGTGCTGGCTAGAGCGTCACTCAAGGTCAGTGCGGGGTGATCTTGCGGAAAGAATGTTTATATTGCACTATTGTCTGACTCAAGCCCATCATCATTCACTTAAAAAAAATATATATAATGTTTCAGACTTTCTGATAGGTTAAAGAACTTTCATCCGTTTAGGATTTGTTGAATATACATAAAAATATATTTATATATTCTGACCTGAGCTTAGTCCCCCCCC
>JAGFPH010004575.1:25508-37673 GCA_018207615.1 Philaenus spumarius | reverse complement strand
CAAAATTTCTTGACGCAACATTGAAACAAATGCAAAAAAAGGTAAAACAATCTAATATTTTAGTGGTTTTTCTCTTATAACTCGAAAACTATCAACTTTTCACTCAAAATGAAAGAACATAAAATTTCCTACAAATTTTACTATTTAGGTTTTCTTCTCCAAAGAACCGTTTCAACTCAAGCGCTAGTTGAAAATTGTCATATTTCGGCTGTCTCCGCAAAAACCCACTTTTTCACTCCAAAACTCGAATTTATTATTAATTTCTCCTACTTTTAGGTTGAATAAAATGTAGACTGGTTTCAACTGTTCTGTCATCTCCAGTAATAAAAAAATATTAGTTTAAATAAACAAAAAAATTAATATACACCACGTTTTTAAAACAAACTGAAAGGTATAAAATAATTTCTCCAACCCCCATCACAGATTTATAAGACATACAGATTCCTAACACCTTACAGATTGTTTTGAAAGTTTATAATTGTGAATTTTTAATAGCTATGAAAATACTTGTAAGGTTAAAACGAAAAAGAGGGACGCTTGCAATAGACGATTGATTCATGAATAGTTCACCCAAGTCACTAGAAATTTTATTTACAGCAAATGATATGAACTTTTCTGTGAGTTTTCTATACTCCTTACTATTATCTATTGAATGCACACCATGTTTTTAACCCTTCCCGCTCTACAGAAATTTCGGACCGTTCACACTGTAATGCTACATGCCTCAAAAAAATTAAGATCTCAATAAGTCAACGCTATATTTTTTCCCGATTTTCTTATGCCAAAAAATGAGACATTGGAGGAAAAAATAGTTTGTTTAATCAAAGTTGGTTTATTTCGCACGGAGTCTGCAAGTGAACTGACTTGCGAGTTAGTTCGTCTACAGCGTTAGCGTTACTCGAAACATGGCACGAGTGGTGTAGCGCGCCAACTTAGGTGCTCCTCCCACAACAGTCGGAGGGCGGAGTCTACCGCCATTATGTTTTTTAACCAAGGGATATGTTACCCAATAACTGCTGCATTCAAGCTGCAAAATTAAAAACTACTTAGACCTGACAATATACTCAATGTTAAAAGCGAGTATATTTGTCCACAGCGTTTTGGGCAAAGTCAAACTTAGCGGTTATACTCGTCTACAGCGAGGGGAAGGGTTAATCTTACAAGTGTTTTCATAGCTATTCAAAATTCAGAATCAAAATTTTCAGAACAAACTGTATGGGGTTATAAATCTGTATGGCTAAGAGAAACAATTTTATACTTTTTAATACGTTTTAAAAACTTGGTATGTTAAAAATGTTGTTATTTCAATATTACTTTCTCCTTTTAGTTTTCTGTTCTGAGCTATATAAAGTTTCAAATCTCTAGCTCATTTAGAACATGAAATATCATGTCTGGCCACGCCTTCGTACAATCTCATATGTTGGCTCACAGAACTTTGGCCAAAATATTGACTCAATAAATGCCCCTGTTGCCAACAATGTGGATCAGTTGGAGGCGATCTTGTGCAACATTAACAGAACAGTGATTATTTCCGATGGTTTGAAGAAGATTGTGAAAGATGTGCAAGAAGAATTCAAAGCTAAGCTTTAACTGATGGCAGAACATAGCCCCACTGCCAAGCTCTGGGTTGTATATTTGAAATAGCGACTTTGATTAGGCACTTTATTGAAGTAGGAACTGGGATCTACACCTCCAAAATCTAGCTTGTACAGGGCTTTAGCACTGACTGAACATTCGGACTTGAAAAATGCAAAATATGTCATCGATGGAGGGTTTTTGTTACACAGTATCAAAAGGCATCACGGCCAGACATAATAATGTGCAGAAATTACGGCAGTTATGTATCATACGTTAAGTCAAACTACAAATCAAATGCCGTTGTCCTTCTCGATGGCTACCACGATGAAGATTGTGAATGTAACGATTGAGAAGAGCACAAAGAAAACAATCTGCTCCAATATCATTTACAAAATTGATGGTGTACTCTGTCTCACACGAGAGTTTCCTTGCAAACTCCAAAAACAAGAACAGGTTGATAGTTGTTATTTTCGCACCACCTCTTTCATTTCCAGATGAATAACCCGAACTTATGCCGGGACCCGCCACCTGCAAAAACCCTCAAACGATAACAGCTTACATAATAATGTAATATAATAAAATCTAAAAAATTTTCAAGTTTTTTCTTTAAATTTCAAGTAACAATTTTTTTGTAACAAAATTTGTATAATTTCGGACATTATATGTATTTTTTTTTTAATACCTGTACCTTCACATATACGATCAAATAAGATGTGTGCAGAGAACTGGAAGGAATTCACTAATTGACAGCATTTAATAATAAACTAAAATTTTGAAATGAAAAAGTAGGTTTCTGAGGAGACAGCCGAAATACGCACATTTTCAATTAGCGCTCGAGCCTCAACGGTTCATAGGAGAAAAAAACCTAAAGAATGAAATTTGTAGGAAATTGTATGCACTTTCTTTTTAAATAGGGAGGTTATTTACGAAAAGTTGATAGTTTTTGAGTTATAAGCAAAAAACAGCCAAAACATGAGATTTTTTGTTTTTGCATTTTTTTCAATGTTGCGTCACAAAATTTTGTAAGCAAACCTCAGATTAGGATTCAGCACCTCAAAAAACATATAAAATGGAAAAAACCGAAACTACCCATTAAGAGGGTTGACAAAAATCAAATTCATAAATAAATTTGGCAAAAATCGGTAGTGTATGATGCAGGTTTATTTTTAAGTCTCTAACCAAGAGCATACAATTACAAACTATACCATAAGTGAATGTAATGGCAAATTAACCTGATTATAATCTGTTACAAAATGATAAAAGTGAAAATTCAAAAGAAGTAATAACTTAAAAATATACATCTTTGTTCTTCAAATTAGAACAATTTTTAAAGTGTATTATGAATATTGCCTTTGTAAATGGCAAAAACAAAAATCTGTACATAGTAAAATTTTATATTATTTGATATAATATATGTGATACAAAAGTTAATTATAGAATTTTAAAATTATTTTATACCATTACATAGTTTTTTTGTAAATGTTGTAAATTATTAAGTCATTTATTATTTTTAAAACTTAAGAAAGAAAAATAATAAGACAATTAACTAGAGTAATGTAAAACTTTAAAATTTGTCAATACTTATAAAATCTACGACATTTTGAGTGTAAATAATAGGAAGATAAGATTGATGAATACAATATTAAATTTAGCATAGGCCTACTTAATAAATCTTCAGAGGATGAGTCATGGTAAATTTCTTCTCTATGTACATTCCTTTTGTACTTTGATTGACTTATAGTCAAGTAATGCAATAGTTCTATCTGGCACACTTAAAAGACCAAAACTAATGTCAACAAATTCTTGGATTAATATGGCTAAACTCTGAAAATGTGGAAAAGACAAAAGAATTTATGTTTTTTATTTAAGATAAGAATGTACCTTACATCACACTAAATATATAGTTCTAAACAATAATCATACATTAGGAGTAATTTTTGTTCAAAGATTTGTCATAAAAATAAATCTTATACTTACTGCTAATAATTTATAGAAACTGTAATTATTGTAAACTGAACTAAAAAATGACTAAAAATATTTAAGAATTTAAATATTTGATAGTAAATAAACATATAAATTATTTTAACTATTGTTCTATTTCACCCACCATAACTCTTAATAAAACCTCTCCTCTTATTATTTTTATACGTAATTAATATCTCTCTTATTAGTCGCTCGATGGGAAAGTTGTTCTGGCCAATCAGTTTACTGCTCGGGAAGAGTTTATTCAATTCATAAAAACATAGAAATCATGTAATTATTAATTGTGTAGGTCTTAAGTTGGATAATGGTAACCACTCTTGCTTTATATTCACTAGCACGAATTCCAGATTTGATCTCTAGTCATGCACGTTCTAGAGGACCGAGCGTTAAACTCACTGCATTCCTAATTAAAATAAATAATTTGAGTAAGAAAGATTTTTTTTAAGTAATAAAAGCATTTATAAACTTTAGAAAAGTGGTTGGAGAATCTCAAATCACAGGATATATTGAGTGAAACGGTTTGATATTACCTAAAGATATTAAGAAAAATAGTAATAAATGTGTCAGATTTTGAAGGAGTCAAAATAGGTATCAACATCGACAGAAAAACATAGATATTTACTACCTACGTCAACATCGAGATGTTAAATAACATTGACCCCTAAAATGTGGGTTTTTTTCAGATCAAAACATCAATTGAAACAATACTAATAACTTTACTGTTCAATGGAAATTAATGTTAATATATGTGTATTTGAATATTATATTAACATATTATTAATTTTTAGCAGAAAACATTGATTGAAATGTTTAACGAAGTTGTAACCCTTTGCACTTAAGAGTTTAAAAAAAAGTTATTCTGGAGTCGTACGGTCACTGGGAGTGGCCACGCCATTTGCTAATGTCAGCTTGGAATTGTTTTCGCAGTCTTGTTCTTCCGATCTCGTATGGCCACTCAAATTGGCCAATACAAAATTCTGCTAACACTCGCATGGCCATCGTGAGTGGACATAGCATTAGGTATCCATGGAAACCTAATTCTTTTTTTTTTAAATATAATATTTTCTGTGTAAAATGCTGGAATGTTTAGGGACTCTTGAACAACATAGATTGCTTTCCCTCCTTTTATAACAGCTGTGTTGAGCTCTATAATATAATCTCTATATTTTCACTCAGTGCTGTACTAGTCGTTGTTATTGTAGTGATAAATGGTTGATAATTATAAAATTACGGAAATGGATAAAATTTTAACTAAGTTATAATGTAAGTTTGTACAATTTTAAAACATTTTCTATATCGTAGTTTGTCATTTAAAAATATGACTATTGATTGTTTCCCACTTTGGTTTTGATATGTTATTTACATAATATAACTATAACGTCTTTATGAGGTTTAAGATACTGTGCAGTATCATGTTTTCTATTTCAAGTAAGTTATATTTGTCATTAAACAGACTTTATTTATAAAATATTCATGTTTGTTCTTTAACCTACTTACCTACATGTCAAATGCATTCAACAAAACAATTCCGAGCTGGAAGGTCCAATGTCCACAAAAGCCTGATCTACAGTGGTACCTTGTGCCTTATCTATTGTTTACGCAAATGCTACTTTGAGTGGAAATTGCTTTCTTACACATGATACGTTTGATTTTTTTAAATATGCGTTTTGAATAACAATAGGTATTTCGCCTTCATTTAACGTTGGTCCATTATATTTATCAAATTTCACCAGAACACAAATAGGAATTTCTGCCACTGGATTGCGTTCTTCTGTTGGAGCGTAAATGATATCTTTTACAAAGCCAAGAGCCCCATTACACAATCCTTTATTTGTCCATAAGTTTTTGGTTAGCATCACCCGACATTCTATTGATAGCAGTAGATTTGCTGACAACCCTTGAGCTTCGTCTGTTGTAACTAGTTCAGCTGTCGCATTCAGTTACAATGTTAAAGTGCGTTTTAAATTAACAGCTGTTTAATTTAGAAGCCGCCCAGGCATTCTATAAACTAATAGTTTAACAATAATTTTATTGTAGGCCAAAACAGCTGTTTATTTAATTAAAATCACATTTAAATAAAGTCATTTTAAATTAACAGCTGTTTATTTAATTTAAATGAAGTCAATTGAAAACATATGACATAAACTCAATAAAATATTTTTTCATTAGAATTACATCTGAACTTTAAGACCCAGTGGGGCGAAACCTTGGAGGAATTTTGCAAATTCTTCTAAAGAAAAACCTTTTCCTCGGAATCACCTAGCTACTGGCCAAATTTCATATCAATCGGTAAAGCCATTACACTGTGATGCCGTTATAAAGAAGTGACAAAGTGAGGGAAAGAGAGCTACGCTCAATTAGTAGAAAAATGGATCAAAATTTTATAATAATAGTTTTGATAACACTGTATGTTATGTTGATTTAAATAATGTATCAACATCCTACATCCTTCTTGCTGCTTGAAGGATACCGATCTTTAAATATTTGTTTTCGAATGAATCTGTCACGAGCGTTTGTACAATAAGTCACCGGTATAAATGCTTAACATTTTTTTTAATGCCCTGATCCATTGGCTGTACAACTGAAGTCATGTTCGGGGGGAAAAAATAACCATAACGTTGTTCATATAAGTGGGATAGAGTTATGTGCAGTACAAGTGTCAATAAATAAGATGATTGTTCTGTTCTGTTTACAAAGGTTTTGTCGAGATTTAACAACAGACAGAGATTGGGCAGAGCATTAATGACAAACCACAGTATACGTACCTATTTTGTAGAGAATTCTCGGAAGGCAAAATTCATGGAAACCGGTACCGCGTCTAGAATTACAATACGTGTACAAACACGTAAGTCCTGCCCCCTATGTCCAGCCCCCTTTCTACCAGACAGTGACCTATTTATCCAGCGATCCCTTTCACAGCACAAGATTTTATTTTTAGTGTTGAAAAACAACTTCGAATTAAAGAAGTTGACTTCGAATTATCCATAATTTTTTACATTGTTATCATATAAAGTTCAAGGGACCGAACCGAAACTTTGAATTAATGGTAGTTTTGAATTAAAGACGTTCGAATTATCCAAGTTCTACTGTATATACAAAAATAACATCGAAACAAACTTTTCCCGGCACTGCCGTATCCCCCTGGCGTGACATCGCAGCTCGTAAACGTTGCAGTGTAGTTAAACAAAAAACTATTTATGATTTCATTAATAAGTAAGTTTAATTTTTTTACTGAGTATAAAATTACTTTTTTACCTCATTGTTCAATACAAAATAGTGTATATTTAATAAAACTTAAAATTTTTTGGAGATCGAGGACTATACATACTGTAGTAGTTTTATTTACTACTAACTATCATTCGAATAACCTCTACATATTCCGTGTAATTCGAGTTTTTCACAATCCGAGGTACTCTGTCCCATTCAACTCGAAATATCGGGACTCTACTGTACCAAAAACATCAAATTTTATTCAACAAATTAAATTTATGTTACGAAAACTAAGAAAAAGTTAAACAAAAATATAGTATTTAGTATAAAAAGTTGAAAAACATTGACGGTTTACCAGCAATCAATCATCGCTATATCAGAGGAAGGGTAAGGAGAGGAAGAAATTTCTAGGGCACAAAGAAGGTGCAGTCTAAAGAACATAGATTTTGTTGAAAAGACAATAATGTGAAGATTAAATACATACTTTGTACTTAAAAATAACCATGTAGTTAATTTGTGTTAATAGGTCAATCAAAAATACAGTAATGGAGAAATGAAGCAGACAACTTATCACTGAACACGATTTATTTAGCAACCGCCATTTAAATATTAGATAAAACGTTTAAACTTATATCTGCTGAAAATCATTAAAAATAAATTAACTATAAAAAAAATTTAATTACTTTAATAAAGATATACAAAATTATTTACAGAACCAGAAATGAATTTTCGAAAGTGCGTGGTTTTAGAAAAACAGTCCACGTGTTCTCCGGCTCATTCCTGATCGATCGTAGAGTGTATTGAATTTGTTGACAAACTGGTTCATGTCATTGCAACCCTTAGTTATAGTTCCTAAATAAGTCATAAGGCCCACATCATTGCATTGCTGAAACAAAATGTAAGGTTTTATATTTATAAATACGTAGTTGTTCTGGAAAAAACAAAAATACATTTAATCTATATTTCAGGCAACACTCGTAGTGTTATCTTATTAATCTTTTTTTAATATTTGTATTAAAAAAGATGAGGACATTGTCTATCCTACATATATGTTTTACAAACATATTCTGCACATTCTATTTAGATAAATACATCAAATCTTAGCATATATTTATTTATCAAGAATGTCCAGAAATGTAAATTTGTAAAGGAAGGCCCCCTTGGACATTTGTAAACAAAATATGTTTGCCAATTCAATGTCTAACATATGCAAAATTCGGTATCTATGTACCAGTTATTGTTAGTTTCTCGGGTTGATAAGGTATTTTTACAACAATCTTCAAAACCACAAAAAGTAAAAGCCCTCAAGCATAAACAATTTCACAATGCATGCACCTTTTAAGTGACTTTTATAGTTTATGGAGGTTAAACTACTATTGCTATGTCAAAATAACTTTTGGGAGACAATCACATAAAAAACCTCTGCAATGGTATAGTTAATCAATTAGATTAGATAGCTTTCAATAAGTGTTTTTACTTTAATTTAAAACTATAATAACATAGGAAGTACAGTCTGTATGTGAACCTTGTTGGTTTAGTGGTAAAACGCTGCCATTTACGTGCATTCAAACCAAAAGTGCAAATTTTTGCATTAGTTAATTTGGATGTTAAATATATTTATTAAAATCATAGGTTTGTTAAAGATCCTTTTTTTAAATGCATTTTTTGCACAACTAAGTAATTAATTCCTACCAGTAATTAAACTGAAATAATTAAGCAGAGTCCAAGTCTGCTTGCATTAAAATACTCACAACATAAAAGTCGCTTCTGAACTTCTCCGTCTGCAGCACAGGAAGCCGATGACTCAATGAATAAGCATCCCTTAGAATCTCATGATTCACAGGAAGTTTTCCTGATTGCACTGCTCGTACATATTCTAAGACCAACTTGACTCTGCTGTGTAACATCTTAATAGCTGAATGTTGAGCTGTTAAATGTTCTGCTACAAGGGAACTTTCACCGGAATCATTAGTTGACATTCTAGCTACATGATCAACACCGATTCGTTCTGCTTCCTCTGTTGCGAGAGTATAATGTAGTTCCACAAACAGCATCGTAGCCTCACCACCGACCAGATCAATCACAGACTCATACATTGCAACGGGTAGTTGCTGAAAAAAAAAATTATTATAAACTTCAAATGGAGTTGGAAATCAAGAGAGATATCAAATTAAAGCAACCTCTAAGCTGAACAGTTTTTATATTCAAACTTTGACCATATCTACAACCATTTTAAAATAGGGACCAAAGCACATCTAAAAACATGAACATGAGTATTTGTCTTTTTACAAATAGGATTTTTTCAAACAAACCTCAGAACGTTTGTCTGTAGTTAAGTAGAAAACTATTTAATTATTAAATCATTTAAAAAAAAACTGAAATAAGTTCCGGAGCATTGGAATATTATATACCGAAATCTTATATAATTTTATGAAATGTATAATATTAAAATAAAAGAATCTCAAATTATTAATTTCAATTCTACCAAAATAAAATTTATAAATCACAATAAAACAGATGATAAATTATTTATTTAATTAGTTAAATTTAATACACATTAATCGTAAACAAAGCAAATTGATCTTCCAGTTATGTTTTCAAACAAAATGATAATTTGAATCTCGGAGTTGTTGGGGAAAATGCCCGGTCTTAACCCAATGTATGGTATACACATCTTGAAACATTGATAAAGAAATAAGTGATATGCAAACTGGAATGGTAATATTATGTAAATTATGAATTTATGAAAGTTCTATGGTAATATTCTATGTTTAGGTTTTTATCGAATGTTTGTTTAAAGTTTATTATAGGTTATGGTGATGATTTATTGATGAACTTAGCCTAGACCAAAAGCTGATCTCACCACTATTGAGATTTCGATTTATTGATGATATTTTCTTGAATATTGTTTGCACTCTTCTTTCTATTTTCACAACGCTTTATTTATTTCACATTTAGGTCAGTTTTTTATTTATATATATTTCATAAGTCGTGTTCAAATTTATTTGACCCGTGAGGGGTCGCGTGCCGGTCTTTTAGACCGGGCGAGTAGATATCTTAGTATAAAATGCAAGCTACAAATTCGAAAGTTTCCTTCCCCCTAGTACCTGCGAATGGACGCTTCCACAAGCTGTTACTAGCTGGACATCACCCCTCTAATTACCAGTCAGCAGCTACACGCTGTTATGTGCAGACCTGGTCTTTTACACCGTGTGCGACTCTTCGCAAAGCCTTTTTCACGGTCACTTCCACCGTGCATGACCCATCGTGTACGTTTATTTTTCAGTTTGTTAGTGTTTTTTTATTAAGTTATTTTTTCCGACATGGATAATAAAGAAGAAGAAAGACTGAAAAAACTTATTGAGAGTGTTGAGAAGGAGGAACAACGGATAGAAGAAAGGAGAGAAAATCCAGGAGCTATAAGACGACAACTTCTTGTAGACGAAAACATTATGGAACCTATTGACAATATCTGTTCAGATGATATGAGCAGAAGGACAATTTAGAAGAACTGGAAGTGTTTACAGATTTGGAGCAATCTGCTGATGAAGAGCTTGTTCAAGAATCATCACGAGTTGGACCTTATTATACTGGAAAAGATAAAACAACAAAATGGGATATGCATTGCCAGAATCGCCATAGACGATTTGCTGCTCACAATATAATTCGTCATTTACCTGGTATAAAAAACAGACAGAAGCTAGTACACCGATCCAAGCTTGGAGACTATTTTTCACTAATGAGCTAGTTGAAAATATTGTGAATTTTACCAACCAGCGTATTAGGAAAATAAGACCAAAGTACACCCGCAAAAGAGATGCCATGAATAATGGATACTACCAGAAGTGAAATCGAAGCTTTCATAGGCCTTCTTTATATGGCTGGAGTGCTTAGAGCGTCACACTTGAATTTATACGACCTGTGGGAGACTGATGGAACTGGCGTTGAATTTTTCGTAATTGTATGAATATAAGACGGTTTAAGTTTTTGATTAGAGCAATAAGATTTGACAACTCTGATACTAGAAAAGATCGGGCTAAGTACGATAAACTTGCTCCCATTCAAGACGTTTTTGAATATGTAGTTGAAAAGTGCAAATCTAACTTTAGTGTTAGTGAATTTTTAACTATCGATGAAATGTTAGAATCTTTCAGGGGTCGATGTCCGTTTTGATAATATATAAAAAACAAATCCGCTAAATACGGAATCAAAATTCACGCTATGACCTGTGCAAAAACATTCTACACAATGAATATGGAAGTTTATACAGGTAAACAGCCACAAGCCCCTTTTTCTGTAGAAAATTCAGGGCTTACAATAGTTACACGACTTGTAAAACCAGTTTATGGATCTGGGAGAAATATAACAACCGATAACTGGAATACTTCAATACCATTGGCTGAAACTCTGCTAAAGGACCACAATTTGACTTTGGTTGGCACAATTCGAAAAAATAAGAGAGAAATCCCACCAGAGTTTATTTGTAAAAATAAACCGATAAATTCTACAATGTTTGGTTTCAAAGACAACTTAACTCTCGTGTCATATTGCCCTAAAAAGAACAAGGTGGTACCATTGATTTCTACAATGCACTATTCAGATGACATCGATCCTGAGTCTGGAGAAGACACAAAACCTTACATACTTACTTTTTACAACTCGACCAATGGTGGAGTGGATGTAGTCAATGAGTATAAAGCACGATACTCAGTTGCACGCACAAGTAATAGGTGGCCCCTTACACAGTTTTTTACTTTACTAAATGTAACTGGCCTCAATAGCTTTATAATCTATAAACATAAAAATGCTGAATTTGACCTTGTCAGAAGAATTTTTTAAAAATTTTAAGTAAAGAACTTTGTAGGAGCATCTTGATTGAACGCTGTGCATTGCCAATGCTTCCTCGGCCGCTAAAGCGAAACATTCATGAAATGCTTGGATTAGAAGAGGATAGAGTACAGGTTCAACGAGATGATGGAGGACCAGGACGGTGCGCCTTTTGCGACTGGCGGAAGAATAGAAAAACTAAAACAAAGTGTAAAATCTGTCATAGATATATTTGTAAAGAACATACACATGTTACTTGTGAACAGTGCACCAACTCTCATAATACGCAATATGACTCTAAGGATGAATAACTTTGCAACCAATGTGAGTAGAAAGTGATTATCTCTTGCGTTAGTAGATTTTTTACATTTATGTTATATGCTGTATTTATTCTAAGACTTATTCAATAACAATTGTTTCTAAAGTTTTAACTAGTTTGTAAGTTTGTCTAATATAGTTATAAAATCTATAACAATTGTGTTTATGTTCACTATTTTTATGTATAACAAAATTTTTTTTAGTAATTGTTTGAAATATTTTTACATAAGTTATTCATTTTCAACATTA